>JAQIXI010000507.1:0-22357 GCA_034700165.1 Galumnidae sp. Gr-Ori-00277
AAAAATCTTTAATCTTTCATTTATTGATAACTTTGAAAGCTTTAATTAACTATTTTAAATTGATTATAATTATGAAGTACCTGGTCATACGCAGCTAAAAATTTAATATTTAAAATCTATTTGAAATAAACTTTCATTTGATACCAAGCTCATGTTGATATGAAGTTCTAGCTAGGGAGATCGTGCTACTTAGTGAGTATTCATTTTAAATCTAAGAAGTAAACAATCTTTATGTATAGTTGCATATTGAAATTATCTTGGTCTATTTAAAGCTTGAGACTTATAGAATTGATTGGTTAAATTATTATCGGCAAACGGCTATCTGTTCCCGTACCATTTTGCAAGTAAAAATTGGTATTTAAAGCTTAAAAGAAGGAAAAAATTTGAACTAATTTATCATTATTACAGGGAAAGTGAATTTGATGATTTTGGCGATACTAACTATAAATGATATTTTGAAATTTTGTTGATAGTATTGACTAACTAGTTCAAATTTTATCTTTCTTTTAAGCTTTAAATACCAATTTTTACTTGCCAAATGATATGGGAACAGATAGCCGTTTGCCGATAATAATTTTACCAATCAATTCTATAAGTCTCAAGCTTTCTAAAGAGACCAAGATCATTTCAATAGGCGGCTATACATAAAGATTGTTTACTTCTAAATAATTCACATAATTTTAACATTAATTACGTCTATAATGTGAAGGCGTTAACTGTTTAGAAAGGTTTGTGTTTGAGTGGAATCTGCGGAGTCTGCAAAGTATGCAAACTCTGCAAAACTGTGTACTGAATGTAAAGACTGTTTTGTTTGCGCATTGCCTGCACTCAATCCACACTCCACTCACTCCTCATTCCATTCACTCCACACTCCACTCATTTCACATTCTCTTCACTTCTTCCACAAAATGAGACGTTTTGAGGCTTTGATTCTTTTGTTAACAATAACTAATGGTATTAATGACTAAATAATTAATAAATGAGTCATTTATTCCAATCGATAGGTCTCTCAACTGATAGCCAACAGTCAAATAAAGTGGTCACAAATGAAGTATCAGAAGAAGGAAGTGATTCAGCCATCCGTCCCTTTAGAGAACCCATAAATAGTGCGACAAAATTGTTGACAGTAATAAAGAAGGATTGATATTATGTTAATCCTTCACTTTTAATAAAACTATTGATTTTAAATTAATTATGAATTAAAAGGATTTTTTGGATCGATTCGGATATTTACCGAAAGGCCATGAATTCAGTTCAAACCTTAGAAGTGAAAAAGAATTTAAAAATGCCATTAAAGCCATGCAATCGTTCGGCAATTTAGAGCCCACAGGACTTATAGACGACAACACACTAAAGCTTTTATCAAAGAGAAGATGTGGTGTTCCCGACGTTATACCAAAGTCTAAAAGACTTAAGAAAAGATATACCCCTCACGGAGACAAATGGAAAACAACTAACTTAACCTGGAGGTAATCAAATTTTTTTTAATTTAATCTGAGAAAATGCAAACAATGCTCTAGACACTAGTAGACACTAGTAATAAGCAGGGGTAGCGAAAGGGCGTTTTCCGGAATTCCCCCCATAGAAAAGCAAAATGGTTAAAACACTCCCTGGCATTTTAAAACCTTAAAATTATGTTCTATGGACAAGCGCTAAATCTGTCAAGGGGGTTTTAGTCCTAAGAAGGTATACCCCATAGAGATCAAGACCTTTCGCCAAACCTGTGTTAAGACATTATAGATCTCAAAACGTGGATTTGAGTGTAATATTTGAAGGTTTAGTTTTCATTAAATTTTATTTGTTTTGAGATAAATAGTAATTATTATTATTATTATTAAATATTTTTTATTTGAAAAGTTGGGGTCATTTTTGTTAGCAATTCAACTGATTTAATGTAATTCCATTAAATAATTTGATTAAAAAAGGGATCACAACTATAATGTGTCTGAAAGTTTGCCATTTGATACTCACATCCTTTTTGACCACTCTTTCAGTCATTCCTCTCTCTTTCAAACACTTTGAGAAATGAGATATTTATAACACGAAACCGACAAATATTTTCCTTTCGAGAAGAAAATGTGAATAAAGGGGAGAGTGAGGAGAGGGAGAGAGGAGAGGGGGACAGAGAAATTATGCATTAAACTGAATGCTCAACATCTAAATCTTTATCTAGAGTATCTGGGTAATTTCCACATATGCTAGTACTTACTCGGAAATGTGCCTTATAAATTACTCTGATATCGTAATAAAATTTACATGGGTAAAATCAGAATGAATAGCTTAATTATTTTCTGAAATTATTTTTTCCGAATGACCTTGTTCTTGGCCAAAATTGCCATCAAATTTAGCGTAAGATTCGTCAAAAAGCTTTAAAAAAGATCTAAATATAGACGTGAGCAAGCAACATTACTAATCTTTCATTAGTAAAGTTCAATGACTAAAGTAGAGATGAGAAATATTGGGAGTTAAAACATCAAATCGGTCGGGAATCGGGAGCTAAAAATGGCCAAAACCGGGAACATAATCGGGAATAAAAACATCGCAAAATTCATTAAAAATCAATATATTTATTAAAATCTAATTATTTTGACGGTTATATTGACTGCTTTTTGTTCAGGAATGGTGAAAGAAAACAATCTTGGGGGGGAATTGTCAAATACCTTGTCATAGAGCTAAAAACCTCGATAGACCTTGTGCTTGTCAATAGACGTAATGTTAAGGTCTCAAAATCCTAGAGGGAATTCTGTCGATTTTTCCTAGGGGGTATTACGAAACCCCCTAATCATTATCCCTGATTTTAGCCATTTCTTTTGTAAACGTTTGCCTTTTTTCGCGAATACACTTTCGTTTTCTACGAATCGGTTTTTGTTTTCACGAATAAAATTAATTTTGTTTCAAAACTACTTTAAAATTTCGACATTTTTAGTGTTTTTTAATACCTTTGAAACAATGAATTATTTTTTGGAGTTAAACACAAAACTTTTATTTTTACATATTTTAAGATTTCTATCAAATTTTCATAATTTATATAAAATAACGCCTAAAATCGGAAGTAAAACCCAAAATACTGACATATCGGGAATTATCAATAATTATTGCTTATATCGGGAATATCGGGAAAATAAAACAATGTTTATTTGATTCAATTAACGGCCGTTTTTCAGCTAAACCGTTATTCCCGACCATTAGATAATCATTTAAAGATCGGGAATTCCCGATATTTCTCATCTCTACTAATAAGTGTTCATTCAATAAGTAAAATATTTGAATGAAAATTACAATAAAAGTGAGTAAAACTAATGATTTGTTTATAAGTTTATTCAGTAAAGTTTACTGAGTAAACACTATCAGTGAAACATTAGTAATGTTGCTTGCTCATGTTTAAATTTAAAGACTATTTTAAAGCTTTTTGATGAATCTTATGCTAATTTTGATCAACGATTTTTGGCCAAGAGCATGATCATTCGGAGAAAATAACTTCAGAAAATAATTAAGCAATTCATTCTGATTTTAACCATATAAATTTTATCACGATATCAGAGTACCTTATAAGGCCCATTTCCGAGTTAACCACAATACTCTATCATTAAGCGACACAACTTTATAAGCAGGGGTGGCCAGAGGGGGGTTTCCTCTTTGGAGACAATAACCACTTTGGAAATTGAAGAGGTGAGACCCTCTGAAAAACTAAAGTCCGTTCGAAGCATTTAAACAAAAATTAAAATTCTAAATTTGAGAATTTTTTAATTTAAATAAAATTTGTGATATTTTTATGGAATTTACGGTTTAAATAATAAGTTATCATTATTTTAGTAAAGATAGTTATTCGACACTTAAGTCATATAAAATAATGAAAACAAAATAATTTTTGAAATTAATGTTAAAATTAACCCAAAATATCGAATGCATGTCATATAATATTGTATTTTGTGAACATCGAGGCTTTAAAAAATAGCCCCCCCTTATTCCCCCTTGAGTCGAGACCTTTGGCCCCCTTTGGCCATCCCTACTTTATAAGTATTAATAAAAGTGATTAATATTATTTTAAGTTTTTATATCTTGTAATTAATAGTATTGTCTCAAAGCAATGCTTTATTTCCATTCATTGTCTTAACGATTGAATGGATAACAACATCTGTTTCTAATTTCTCTGTCAAATGTTTATGCATTGAAACCAAACAGTGTTTAAATCATTTAATTATAGAATACATTATTAATTCTTTATTAAAAACTAATGAACATTCAATAAAACTTTCAAAAGTTTTCATAAAACAATTTTATTGAATTAAATAAATGAAATGATTTTATAATAATTTAGTTATTATAGTGTTCTCTTAAATTCGACGTTTATTTAATGACTGCCATTAATACCATTTATATAAATTAATTCTTTATTTTTGTGAAAATTTCTTAAGAAATGAGATTTTTCTATAAAATAGATTCACTTATATTCGATTAAATTTATTAAAAATTATATAAAAATTTGAAGCAAATAATGAGACGATTTATCACTCACTCGATTGGGTTGCGGTGTCTTCTGTCAAAGGGTTATTCATCACAACCTCCTTGAGTGAGTGATATATGTCTCTTGTCTTCAACGCTTCATTCATTCTAATAATAATAATATTTTTAAATATCTTTTAATAACTCAACTGAAATGCTTTTGAAAATTTCAAATTTTTTAAGTTTTTAAAAATTTGTTTTCAGAAAAGATAGGAATAAATGTCATTGAATTTACAATTTTTCGATACTTTTATTACTCTAAACATCAAAATTTTGGGTAAAATAAGACATTACTTACTTTTATTAGTTTTGTTGCAATAGTTTTGAAATAAAGTTAATTCATATTAACTGTTAATTGATTTATAGAAACGCCACGAAATGTCCTTGTTCATTGAAATACTAATTTTTAGTTATATATATTATTCAAATAATTTATCCTTCATTTCAATTAAAATTCAGATTTTTTTTGATATAAGAAAATGTAATTTTTCTGAAAAATATTAATAATTGTATTTAAGTTTGTTTTGTTCTTAAAATTAAATTTATTAAAAATAACTTTTATATAGAAAATTGATTTTCATTCAAATCGTATGAATAGTGTAAGGGATTGGTTGCTTGGTTTGGACGCATATTTCGCTTTGGAACAGTTCCGAAAAGCGTTCAAAGTTTGGTCGGATGTCTCAAAATTGACGTTTACTGAGACGAGAAGAGCCGATGCAGACATTGTTATATCATTTAAAGGAAAAGATCACGGGGATGGAATGAAATTTGATGGCCCTGGTAAAGTTCTGGCACATGCTTTCTTCCCAGGAGAAGGTATTGGAGGTGATGCACATTTCGATGAAGAAGAGAATTGGGGTCAAAGAAGGCCCCACCAAAATGGCAGAGAAGAAGAAACGGGAGGTATGTTTTCTAACACTTAATATTATTCAAACCATAACTCATTTAATTTTCTGCTTTTAATGACTGTTTTAGGCGTTTCCCTCTTTTCGACCGCCGGTAATATAATCCAAACATTTCTAATAATAAGAATTGAATTTCATTAACAGCTCATGAATTCGGTCACTCTTTGGGTTTAATGCATACCAATGTTAGGGGGGCTCTAATGTCTCCATACTATCAGTTTCTCGATGAAAATAACTATATTCTTCCCAATGACGACGTCCTCGGAATTCAATCACTCTATGGTTTGTTGTAATCAGAATTTAGTTCACATTATATTTAGTTTAATTAAAATTTTGAACTTAAAGGAGCGCCGAATGGATGGATTGCAAGAACATTGAATCCAAAATATTCCATAAAACCGATTACTGGAATTCCTATATACGTATCTGAATTACCCCATCCATGTAATTTAAGTTCTATCGATGCAATCGCTTCTATTCGAAGGGATATTTTTGTGTTTTCATCAAAAGTTAGTTTTATTATAAAAAATAAAATTTTAACATTAATTTAGTAATTATTAATTGAACAGTACTTTTGGTGGCTTAAAGACAACAAAAGTTTAGTGAAAACGGAACCGACAGAAATTGTCCACTACTGGAGGGATTTACCCAAAAATTTATCAAAAATTGACGCCGTCTTTGAGAGACAAAGCGATAGAAAAATTGTATTCTTTATCGGAAAACTCTATTATGTTTTGAATAATGCAATGCGTTTAGAGGCCGGATATCCCAAACCACTCACTTCTTTGGGTAAATAGTTTTAGTAATAATTTAAAGAATATAATATATACGACATAAAGGGATCGATAGTTCTGTGGAACGGATAGACGCGGCTATGATTTGGAGTTATAACCAAAAACCGTATTTTCTTAGCGGTTCTATTTATTGGCAGTTCGATGAGAAGGCCAATAAAGTCGTAGGTGATTATCCCTGGAAAATTTCAACGACTTGGTCGGGTGTTCCCAATGATATCGACTCTGCCTTTCAGTGGTCTATTGATAGTAAGGGTTTATAATAATTTATAAATATTTTAATAATAAACTAATTCCTAATTTTAGGAAAAACTTATTTTTTTAAGGGCCGATACTTTTGGCAGTTCGACGACAACAAATTGAAAACCAGTTATGGTTTTCCTCAAAAAATATCTAAATTTTGGTTCGAATCGTATTCTTGTCCTGATTTTGAAGACCCGACGACTCAAAAAACCACTTCAAAGGATTCTACGAATTCCACTAATTTTAGTCTTAAAATTTTTAATGGATTTCAAATCTATTTGTTTTCAATGAATACTTTTATAATTTTTAATTTTTATATTTTTAATGTATTATACAATTGAATAGAAATAAATTAAAGAATGTTTTATACTTATAATTGATTTAATCGTTTATTTTAATATTAAATATTAATTACTATTTCTTTTGAGAAATAAAATTTTAGTACAAATTAGTGCTGAAATTTATTCAATATTTCAATATATTTGTGTTTTATTTCAATTTTAGTTAATTTTTCTTTTATTAGAAATTATTAAATAAGTTATTCTAATTATTTTGTCATTAAATTAATTAATAAATTAAGATATCATTTATTTATTGATTTAATGGATTTAAATTTAATTTGTTTTCGATTCACTTAAATTCAATTTTTTGCGAACAAAACACTGTTTTTGCGAAAACAAATGACTCTTTTTTTTAATAAGACTTCGAGTGTTTAACAAAATTCAAATCATTTATAAAAAGTACTAAAATTTCGAATCAAATGATTGACGACTGAATGTGTATTACATTTACCGCCAAAACATCTGATGTTATGAACTCTTATAATAAAAATAAAAAAGTGTCGACTTTTGAAACTTTCGTTCATTTAATTTAAATTAATTTAATTCAATTGAAGACCAATTAATCGATTAATTAATGGCTCTTTTGTGGGATAAATACCGACGACTCTCTCAAAGTGTGATTTCAACCGACTTCAAAGTCAACGTTTGATAACTTCGGGAAATTTCCCACATTTTACTGATTTTCGGTCCAAACGGTTCTGGAAAGAAGACCAGAGCCTATGCTATACTTCGAGAAGTGTTCGGTTCGGGAGTCGAGAGATTAGAGGAGAAACAATTCCAGACTTCTTATGCCGTAAATTCTCGCAGACAGTGGTCCAGTAATTATCATTTGGAGGTCAATCCCAGCGATTCCAACACTTTTGCAAAATAGTTATCCAGCAATTAATCAAAGAGTTGTCTACCAGTTGTTCGCTAACAGAAAAGCTTTCATCAGAGAAGGGGATCGATTGAAACACAACACGTCTTAAGACGAATCGCAGAGAAATAAAAAGTGATCACTTGTCCACTGATTCTGATCGCCACCGATTCCTGCGCTTAAGTCAAAATGTCTTCTAATAAGAAACAATTTCTCCAAACAATCGCAAAGAAAGCAGAAATGAATAGTCGGAAGGAATGGCTGACAAAATAGCGGCCGATTTGTGACCACAATTTGCTTCTAATGGGCGCTACTAATACTCGAAACATATTCTGTTTGACAAACGGGTCTTCAAGTAATGTCTGTCCCGAACCTCAATGTAAACAAGAGTTGAAATCAATGGCCGAACAAAATCGCATTCTTTGAGGAAAGTGTCGGAAATCAGGAATTGTTTGTTTGAATTACAGACACATTTAATTCCCAATGATATGATTGTCCGACAATTGACTCTTCTTTTGCTTCCAAAGTGTTTGAACGACAATATGAAGAATAGATTGATTTAAATGTCTGCCGTTTGCGAGCATTGGATGCGTTTTGGGTCGGAAGCTATCATTCATTTGGAAGCGTTTGTCATAAAATTCATGACTTTATAAAAGTGTTTTATAGAAGACTTAGAATTTTATTCAGATTTGTTTGAATTATAATTTTAACCCAAAGAGTGACCACAAAATGTAAATTTGTTTCCACTCTTGTCTTGTCTTAGATTTACTTTTAAATAAAATATATTTATTTTAAAAGTTCTTAAATTAAGACATAATTCAATAAAAGAAATCTTTAAAATATTTAAAAAAAAATAATGTTTAAGAATCTGAAAAATGTGTTTATTGTCACATAAATACAGTTTTAAATATAGTTTTAGTGGATTCGATCTCATGTCGCTCGCCTTAAGAACTCGCCTAAAGGCTCGTTCTTTAGGCGAGTTCTGTACCACTCGTCCAGAGAGACCTAACAAAATATTTTGGTTAAAATTTCTGCCCTTACTTTTGTTAGGTTTAGACATCTCTGAAACTATATTTTCTTCCCATTCCTTACAGATTAGACTCCCATTGAATCATAAAAACATTTTAAAGTAATTCCAAACTTTTATTTGACTTTTTTTATGACTAATATTATAAACATTTAAGTAATTAAATAAACAAATGATTGAAATTAAATAATGAGAAGATATTATTTAAATGTAATTTGAGTTTCAATTGTTTTCATAATTATTTAGGATTTAAATAATTGAATGAAAAATAATTTTAAAAATTCAAAGATTTTGTTTGTCTTCGAAATCGAAATCCTCTTCGAAATAACTGTTCCTTTCAAATGATTCCTCAATTTCTTCAATTTTGTCGTATCTTTTAGTGTTTATACGAATCTTTTCGTAACCAATAATAAGTTCTGAATAATTGTCGTCAAACGATATAACATAAATCAAATTCTTAATACAATAAAATGAAATGTTTTGACACTCATTTAAATTAAGAAATAAAAGAGATTTTATTCCAATTACTAGAGACTGAACTCCAGAATCGGATATTAACAACGAGTCACTAATGTCTAAATGTTTGAGGTTATTGAGAGTCGACCACTTTATTAGACTTTCATTAGTTATCTGAAAGTTTTTAAATAAAATTAATAATTATTTATTTCGATTTAATACTAGAATTACCTTTGAATTAGTGGCACATAATTTGTTCAAATTGGGTAAATATTGTGGAATGAGAGCCATTGACTCATCCGACACATTCCAATCTAAACTCAGAATTAATTCTTTGAGTTTTGAACAGAATTTGATGATTAAAATAATAGAGTCGTTGTTTATATCTATAAACGGAAAGGAATTTTCAAAGACTTCAAGATTTGTTAATTCACTTATTAGTGAAAATCCTTTAAAATTCCCTAAAATTTTAGAAAAAAAGTTATAAAATTAATAAAATACTTAAAAAAACGAAAATATTAACCATTGAATTCCGTTGAATTCGAGTCTAGAATTCGAAGAGTTGTTAAACTTTTTAGATTCAAAGCAATTGTTTTCATAATATTATAATTCATTGACGACAAACACAAACATTTCAAACGATTTCTATTTTTGTTAACCAATTCTGAAATTCCTTTATCTTTGATCTGAAAGTCAGTTACGATTAAATTAATGGTTAAAAATTGAGAGAAATTGAGACTTACGTTAAAGCATTTCGTTATATCCAAAGATTTTAAAGATTCGGTCAAAAGTCTAAAACAATTTCCATTTAGTTTTGGGTTATTTTTAATTTCGAGTGTTTCTAAAAGTTGACAATTCTTTAGAATATACCATAGTCCTTTTTCTCTCAGTTTTAAGCAATCGTTTAAATATAAGCACTGAAATAATACATTATTTACAAACAAATATAAAACAGTTGAATATTAAACGGCAGACAAATTAGAATTCTATTCAAAACAAATTTAGTTAAACTTATTATTATTATAAATAACTTTAGTTAATGTTTTTGGGAATGAAAGAGAGGCAAACAATATGTTAAATATAGTGAACTTTTTAATTTTATAAAAAAAATGTGTGGACCCATCCCTTACTTCTAAATTAAATATTTGATATAATATTTCAACTATTGTTTAGGATTTAATTCCCGACTCGAAATGGTTTTTATATTTAAACCTATAATTATTTAAAGGAGTTTTTATGGGATATAAGTTTAGATTAAAGAAAACAATAAATAAATAAATAAAACCATATATTTGTTCTGAATATGAGTTCTTCCGCCAATTATTTGTATAATTAACTAATTTTTTACTTTGAGTTTAGGACATTTTTCGCCCAAAATTCTTAAGGTGTAATCAGTTGTAATACCGGAATCAAAGTATAGGTCTTCCAAATGAGGACACGAAACAGCTGTCAAACCAAATGAAATTCAATGCAATCAAATGACAATAAAATTAATTATTTGGTTAAACAAAAGTATTGAAAATAAATGTTTAATCATTTTTTGCCATTTCTGTGACAGTTCTCATGATATCGATCTTAACGTCTGATTTTTGTAGAAAAAATATTAAAATTTAATAAAAGCCCTTCAGATGTAAATTCAATTTATAACTGATTTAAAACTCACTGTGAAATCAATACCTAATTAATTGAAATTTTATGAAAGAAATATAGAATTGAAGTGAATTCCAAAAAGAGATACCAATTATTTCTAAGGCTTTTATGTCGAGAAAAGTGGTCACATCTTTTAAATTGATTGAACGCAAATTCGGGCATTTCTTCAAAATGGAAAAGAGTGTCGACGTTTCCAACACTAAGACAAATGAATTGTTTCAAAATTGATGTTTTTATCAATTATTAAATAATAATGAATACCCGGACCCCCGAAAAACAAAAAAGTTGAAGCAAATGATATTTGTGTCTGAGATAACCACAAATCTGTCATTAAATGCTGCCATCGCTTACATACTATCGGCAATCAATTAAAACAAAAGTTATGTCAAACAATCGTTTTGATGAAATACTACCAAATTGTATTCGAGTCCGATCCAACAAATTGTCCAAATTTGAAAATACTTGTAGAATGACGTCATCGTTCAAATCATTAAAACCATATAATTTGGTTCTCTTTTGGTAATTAATTGAGAGATCTATTGATTCAGTTTTTCGATATTCTATGCTTTCAATTCTTTGGACATTCATTTCCTGAATCTCTTTTTTCATTTGTGAAGTAGTTTTGGGTTTTGAGGGAAAGACTCGGAGCTGTCTTTTTAGCAATTTTTATGAATTTTCTTTCTGAAATTATTGTCATTTAAATACCTGTTGTCTAAAATGAGATCATTTGGATCGGCGTTAAGTACGGACTGACAATCACTCACTTTTTGAAAAGTAATAAATCCATATCTAATGTCGTATTAATAAAATGAATAAAAATAAATAGAAAACAGATTACGTGCCCTTTCGGTCGATTTAAAGTGTGGTCCTTTACTATACAACAATTGTAAACTTTACCGAACTTAAGGAAAAAGTTTGAGAGTTCCGACTCTTTTATCTGAAAATAGAGTAAAATTCAATTTAAGGATAAAAACCGATAATAAGATTCAAATAATTATTTAATTTTCAAAATTTCAGTTAATTTATGTATTTTTCGTCAACTAATGAGTAATGACTAGAGATTTGTTAAACAATTTCTGATCAAAAATATGATTCGATTATTGAATTGAAAACATTAAAACTTATTTACAATACTTTTGAGTTAATTGACATAAACTGTGCCTCAATTTAATCATAACGTACTCTATAACTGATATTTCCAACAAAAATACGTCTTTCAAACAAATCGGACGGACTTCGATGCAGTCGATCATCGGGTCTGAAATGATAACCACTTCCGTCATTCTCTTCTTCTTTGGTATCTTCTCTCACTTCAATGACCGGTTCATCGATTGGAGATGTGATGTCCATCGGCTGAAAGCCAGTACTTTCATCGGTCGGACCCATGGATTGACTGCAACTCGAATCAGATCTCATTTGTTGATCAGTTGTTGTCTGAGAATCAATGTTTAAGAATCCTCTGTTCTTTCGCGGAGACGGAGTTCTGCAAAGTCTGTCCCTAAGAATTTGTTCTGAGAAATGTTGAAATGCCTCGCGATGTATAGGAGTGGCCACTGGTGTGGCCGGAAGTGAAGAGCGAAACACCGCTCCATTCGGAAGTCCCGGCAAACAGATTGAGTTGAGTCCGAGGAAGGCCTCCGAATGTAATTTCTGTAAATGTCTAAAACGGGACCCAAAGAGACTGGTAATGAAAATGCCAGAACTGCTGCGACGGCTCTGATTTAAAAGCATTTTAGTCGGTATTTGACTCATTTCGAATCCGATTGAATTCGGGGCCAAACGACGGCTCAACGATTGCGTCGAATATGGCGTCCGATTAGACGAAGAGTCGCCCAAAAGCGCATTCATTCCAGAAATGGTCGGTCGGGGGAACCGACGACTCTCTTGAGGTTCGTTGTCCTCCACATCGACTTCCATTTAATGCCTTTATTTTTGTGATTTTCTTCAAAAATTTCAATTTAACTGAAATTCAATCGATTTTTAGCCAAATTTAAACTTAAAACAAATGTTTTAATCGAAACAAAAGTTAAATCATTTTTGGTTTTAAAATTAATTATTAATTAATAATTAATTGTAAATTGTTTTGAATTTTTTTTAATAATTAAATATTTAAACCAAAACTCGTTTTATACGTAAGAGTCGTATGATTTTGTTTTGACTCAATTGCAAAGTCGGACACAAACTCACAAAAGAGACATCTTTTGACAAAACGTTGAGTCAATCCTAAAGAATATTCTTAAGATTTTATAAAAATTGTTGAAACGAGAGACCAATTCATTGATTTATTGCTTATTATTTATAACTTTATTTGGTTTTCGACCGAAATATTTATTTAATAAAAAATTAAATGTTTTTATCAGAAAAACAAAAATTAGTTTCTTTTTATATAAATAGAAATAAATGGAAATTATATCACAAATTTGAGCCAAAATACAATTTAAATTCAAATTCAGTTTAAATTCAAAATAATTTATGATTTGAAAGACAAAATTGAGATCAAAAGAAGTTAGAGTTCAGAATATGAAAGGACTCAACCATTTGAGTGCAATCAATAAGTGCTGAAAAGAAAGAATTAGGAAATGATTTAAATGTAAGCGAATCCAAACCTCAATAACAACACTAATGATAACGAGTTGGACGTCGTCTGAGATTCCAATGATTTTAGATATTTGTTTGGTTTTTGCGATGAGAGCGCAGTTCACCAAAATTGCGATATAAACCATTGCATTCATAATATCCTCCCAAAGACCGATATCTCTGACCGAATGTCCACTAAATGGTCGCTGATATACAACACATATCTTAAACGCATCGCTTCTTATTTCTATGATGTTATTAATGAGAGCACAGACAGCGGCCAACGGAAAAGTCGATGAGAATATCATAACATAACCGAATTGAATGATTAGCTCTAAATAGTCGTCGAAAGTACTCTCATATCTCAACATATTTGCCTCTAATTCTCCGGAAGGAATTTCTTTCACTTTCATTGAATGAACTTTTGATAGTTTATAGGATTCCATAAGGAAAGGCATTATCGCCTCTTTTAGGTTTCCGATCACTTGACGTGTGATTAAAAGGGCCGCCAATTGCTGACAACATATTATTTAAATAAAATCATAAAATTCTTTATTATATACTTCTCTGAGTTTATCCATATCTCCGATATAAAACGCGATATAAAATAGGGGTAAAAATGAATTCATGAATTGGAACTAAAAAACCAACAAAAGTTTAGACAATAATTTAATAAAATAGAGTACCAGTACCAGGATCAGTTTCTGAATCAAATGATTTTCATGCTGTGCCTCCAACTTATGATTTTCTAAATATAAATCATTTCAATTGATTGTGATTTTAATACAAATGTTTTTATGATTAAAATGGAAGGAATGAAACCTTTATTATTGAGCCAAACGGCGATATTATAATAAATAGCGTCCAAAATTGAGACCAGAATTGCCAAGATTATTTTAGGGATGTAACTGCTCCAAACGGGATAACCCATTTCATTGATTATATAGTCGTCCCAATATGTCTACAAACCATTTCTTCAAATCAATGGAATTCTTATAAAATTTAGAAAAAATACCTGAAATTTGAAGACCGCAAACATTACTCCAAAAGCAAAGACTAAACTGAATCCAATGATAGGATACGAAACAAAGTATTTAAAAAGTTTTCTTTCGATTTCAATATTAATGATATTTTGTTTTCTAAAGAGTGGTCTAATGAAGAGCTCATCCGCAACGAAGTGCTCAGAACTCCAACTTTTAATAAGCTTTTCGTTTGTGTGACGCCATTTCTGAAGAAAAATCGTCGACCAAATGATGTTGAGTACAGTAAACGACAAAACAGATAATTCGCTGAATATACTGTTGTCCGACCGATAAATTGTTATAAAAACTCCCAAAAACGCCGGAAATATGAGAGCAAATGTATAAAAACCTAAAAATGCGAAATAAATCGCAATTTTTAGACCGAAATACTGACAAATTTTATCGAGAGGTTGGAAAGAGAAGAAGGCAGAGACCCATTCTGTGCGAAGTATAGATAAATCAGATTCGTTGTGAAGAGGAAGCACTTGTTTGATGAGACCGATTGAAATCAATTTAACGATAATCGCGTCGTTTTCATTAAATTTCAAATTTTTTAACTCATTTTCTATTATTTGTGAATTGATTTCATTCGAATTAAATCTCAAATTATTCAAAACGTCGAGAATAAGACTCTGTCTCTGAAGACTTGTTAATCGTTTTGTTGGTTCCTTAAACTGATGGAAGTGATAACCGAATTTCTTCGCGCCCTCTAATAAATATTCTTCGTTAGCAGTTATATAAAATGCCTGTTCCTTATAATGTGAGTGCGGTTTGATTTCAACGCTTAGTTTCGGTAATTTTTCGTTTAGGATTTGGAGTAAAGAATCGATTATATGATATCCTTTTGGACTAATTATTAAAACGACATCGAAGTCGAGTTGTTGTTGACTTCTTCGGTGCCAAATGAGGTGAGCGCTCGCCTCTTGAATATCTTGTCTTTGTTTTTCGATTATGTTTTTTATTTCAGCCTTTAGTGAACTCTTACGCGAAGCAAAACTTCGTTTTCTTAACTCTGATTTTAAACTATTTTCTTCTTCCGATTCCATTAATCACTAAAAACTTTTTTTTCTTAAGGAAACTCACAAATCAAACAAAACCTTCGACTGAAAAGAGAGCACAGAATCGAAATATCAAAACAAGAATTGGATGAAATCCAAACGTTTCCAAAACAGAAATAAAATATTTCTCTCATTTGGGAATAAAAATCGATTTTCTAAAAGTGTTGCTAAACAACACTTGACTTCTATTTCTGTGTTTGACGTTTAGATTTTTCTTTCTTTTACTTAAAAAAATGATTTTTTTAGCGATAATTAATTTAATTTACTGTAAATTCAATTGAAATAACAGTAAAAAGTGATAAAAATATTTACAATGAATTTATACTTTTTGTTGAGAATTGATTTTTAAATTAATTGAGGACTCGATTTGACAAAAATATTTACAGAAATACTAATTTTACTCAAAAAAAATTCTTTTTATAAATATTTGCGACCGAATAATATGAGCGATAATCAAAAAATATTGTTTAAAAGTTTAGATTAATTTAATGAATGATTTAGTGATGTCTTTCATTATCGTCTCGTTTATGGTATGATTTCCATGATTTATGTTTGTTATGATTAGCTTTAAAATGACGGTCGAAACCTGATTTGCTTTTATGTCCACTAAAAGAACCGTTAAATCGCGGGTTTTCTGAAAATTTTTGGAACGGATTAAAAGAAGAGTCGTATCTCTCCTTTTTGTGATTCGCCTTCACTTTCTTTGTCTGAAATTTTTTAGAAATTTTAAATTAATAAAAGATTAAAAATTAAAGAAATGCATACCTTTCCTCTGTCGTACTCATCATTGAAATCATCCTTTAATTCATTTAATTTTCGCTTTTCCTCATCTAATGAAACCTCCAAATGAGAGGGACCGCCGTTCCATGAATTAACTGTTAATTAATATATTTTAGTTTTATTTTAATTAAGGTTTGTTAAATATATATACCTCGATCACTATAACCACGTTTATTCTTAAGAAGTTCATTGAGGGTATCGTTATTATTGTTTAAAAGACTTTTATGTTTTCCAGTCATCATATCATCAAATGTTTTGGTTTTAGACAAATCGCGAACGTTTTCACTCCACTCTCGAATATAAGGCTCTAAGAAATGTATTTAATATAAAATTGTTTAAAAACATTAATTTATCAATACTTGAATCAGAGTTTCTCTCTCTGTCAACCGTTTCTTTAGTTCTTTCAACCCATTGAAGGCGATTGTCGTCCGACTCAGACTCACTTTCCGAGTGATTTCTTTTTTTATGTTTTTTCTTCTTATTTTTCTTCTTTTTGTGTTTTATTTTTATTTTTCCTTCTTTTGAGTCAAATTCTTCCGATTTGTGTTTTCTCTTTTCATGTTTATGAGTACTACCTGTGCTCTCTTCACTAACACTTTTGGAATGACTTCTGTCTCTTTCATTGCTTCGTCTCTTTTCCTCTTTTTGGCTCTCATTTGAAGTTCTTCGAGAAGTGATATTCTTTGCGTCAAAATTATTGTTTTGACTTCCATTAATTAAATGATTTTCTTTGAATTTCGATTCCATGGACTCAACTTTAGAGTTGACAACAGAATTGGTTTCAAAGTCTAAACCATTTTTTGGCAATGAATTAGTTGTCGACTCATTTATATTTGAATAATTCGAAGGATTATTGTTATCGACAAATGATTTGACGGCTCTATTCTGTTCTGTCAAAAGTATTTTATTTTGAGGTATTTTATCGTTTGTATTCAAAACATGTGTAGAGTTCCCGTTGGCAGCGCTCAGGTTTTTATGCTTATGTTTTGAGTGCTTTCCATTGCAGTCCGATTTACAATCAGAAACATTCCATTCAGTGGTAGAGTTGACGCTATTTGTGCTCGAATTTGATGCAATTGATGGCGATCTGAGAGCAGTCTCGACGACGTGCCACGAACTGGTCGTTGCCTTCACTTTTAATGTAATCGGAGCTAAAGGCAAACCATTTCCTTCTGAGGTATTACTTGAAAGGCTTTGTTGAAGATTTATAATTTTGGTCTTAGGGTTAGGAATGGGTTGATTAGAACAAGTCTTAACGTTAGACAAATTATTTTCTACTTTTTCGACTTTCGTACAAACGTTTTGGCTTTGATTTGAATTCAATTCGTTTGTCGACAGTTTACTAATATTATGGTTATCACAGTTTGAGTTAAGACTTCCATTCAATTGGTTCGTACTTTTAGAGGAGTCGTCATCTGAGGAATCACTGGCGTAGACATAAGGCACTAAACCTTTTATCTGATTCTCCTTTTTCTCAAAATTTTGTTTTCGTTCTAAGTTTTGGGTCTTTTTTATAGGATCCGATTGAATCGATTTCAAAGTTTCCCCTAAATTGAGTTTTTTCGTGTTTTGAGTTCCGGTCATATCATTAATTGGACCAAAATTATTGAGCTTTTGTTGATTACGAAATAATTCAGGACTCGATATGTTCGACAACTTTATAGTATTTGGAGTCTGAGATATAAAATTATATTAATTGAAAAAAAAAAATAATAAAAAGTAAGAATAAAAACCCTTCAAAAATACCTTAATTGGATTCGGTCTATGAAAGTCAGTATCCATTTTGACATAAAAAAGAACATATGCCTGACCCTGATTTAGAGCACTGTTCTGATTGCTTTGAATAACTCGAGAGTCATCCATCAAATACCAGCTGTTATTTGAATTTCGAACGTAACAGAAATAATGGCCGGAATTACAGGTCGGACCCAAATGTACCAAAACTGAATTTAATTTGTAAAGAATGGGCGGACCCTTTTTTATTAAATAAAAGAAAATTAGAAAATAAAGTTTGAAATTTTATTTTATAAATACCTTATTGTCTGACATATATGGCCTCAGATCGAGTTTTTCGGGATAACTGATAGGTTTTGTGATTTTTCCGCCGAACATTCGATTGTAATCGAATCGTTTGAATTGAAAAGTGGCCACATTTGGGGCCTTAAAAACAGTGAACTGTTTTTTGGCCAATACTTTGCGTTTACATCGATTGCATTTATAAGACTCTTCGTGTTGAAGTATTTCCGGCGCCACAAACTTTTCTAAAGCCTTTTCAAGACTCGTAACGTTCTGACAAAAGTTAACAATTAAAAACTTAATTATAGATTATATTCTTTACTTTAATGTCGAGCATAAAGTCCATGAAATAGTCATATGTATTGCTTTTTGCTTTACACTGAAAACAAATTACTTGACTTCTATGATATCCACCGAAAATTTGGTTAATAGCAGTCGTCTCTTTACTCAAAGGATCGAGTTTTTGGTTTTGGACGTCACTGTTATTGAGGCACGACTTCCACATATTGTCGATAACATATCTGAGGAATTCGTGAGCGTCTTCTTGTCGACCAAAAGTGAAGTGTTTGGCAATCGATTTAAGTCGTCGACAAATATTTATGGGTTTAATGGCATCTCCGCAATGACTACGACTCTGTCTTATGTGTCGCGACATTTCACAAACCATACAAAATATGTTTGAATTATTGCCTGAAATCCAAAACATTAAATAAACGAATAATTTGTTTAATTAAAAATCTTACATTTATTTACGTTGTGGTCATTTGAGTGCAATAAATAGTTGACTAAAGGCGGGCAATAACTCAAACATTGGAGAACACTATTTAAAAAACAAGTGTTTCCTAAATTTGTGAGTCCGGCGCCGATCGGACGAGTCTTTCATAAAATATAAAAACATTAATTAATGAATGCAATGAGAAATAGCCGGTAAATGTCAAAAGTATTACCTCTTTCCACTCCAGAAGTATTCTTTCCGACGGGAAGAGTATATGTTTGGGAACCGGCACTCCATCGGTGTTCTCACTATTGTTTCCATTCATTATATTAGTGTTTGAAATGATTTTGTTTTGTCCGTTCATTTTGATCACCAAATCGTTGGAATTATTTGTATTAAAACTAAATTTGTTATCATTTGTCAAAACATTATATTTTGTTTGAAGAGTTTTTGTTGACATTAAGTCTTCGTCTTCTTCGACATTCTTGAAGTCTACGTGAGATAACAATATTGAAGAACGAGAGCCACCGCTTATCTGATCCATGAAAACAAAATATGTTTAAAATATAACTTTTGTTTTATGAGAAATACTTGATTTGAAAGTGAATTAAATCCGTTTCCTTCGATCAAAGAACTCATTTCAAATTGAAGTTTGGGATCAAATCATTTAATTTGAATCAATAGATATAAAAATGAGGTTTTGGTGAAAACAAATCAAATATTTTGTCGTTTATTTAAACCAATCAAATGATTAACGAATGGAAAGACTAAAACTCACGAATTATTTGATGCAAACATTGATTTCAAACAATTGTATTAAATGACATTAAATTATTGTTTCAAAAGTCATTTTGTTTTGAATATAAAAACTAATTAAAATTAATTTAAATTAAATTTATTAACAAAATATAAATCATTTGAGAGACAAAATGGCTCTTCAATTGACTTCAATAGACTCTCACTATAAAAGCCGAACACGAGTTACAGTAAACAGCGATTCACGACTTATAGCGCCATCTCTTTATAAGAGCTCACATTAACCAACAAATGCTCTTCTTTTTAGTTTTTAATCCGATTTTAAATTATAAAATATTTTTAAAAATTAAATTAAAGCAAATTTTGCATTTCTTTCATGAATTGGTCGTAGGCGTCATCTTTTGTGGGAGCGCTCAGACCAGAGCTCTGATTATTGTTAGGAAACCTCTTGTAGTCGGAGTCAAAACCTAAATATTTAAAAAAAATTTAATAAAAGTTTCATTAGTTTTCGGTCAAAAGTATTCATTACTTGATTTTTGGTTCGCTTTCTTAAGTCCTTTATCTTCACGTTTGACCCTAAGAGCGACGGGTGTGAATCGGGTGGCGTCGGCTGAAAGGTTTCTCAATTGTGGTTTGGCTTCAATAGTGGCCCTTTCGCTCATAAATTTCTTTTCTCCGCTTTTTTGAAGAGTTGAGGTGTTTGTTGAAGGCATAGGCGGCGCCACAACCGGTGGTCGAATCGGTGGCATCACTGGCCTAACCGGTCCTAACATACGCGGTGGTAGACCCGGTCTCAATGCATTGGGTGCACCGCTCGGCATAACAGGTCGGCCCACAATTAGTGGAACATTAGGTGGTTGTCCTGAAGAACGAATACTAGCGGGTGGAGGGACTGCTCTAAATACCATCATTGGTGGAGGGGGTGGTCCAGACGGCACTGATTTGGGACCAATAGTTGTTTGTAGAGGTATTGCGTTATTAGTTTGAGGAGACACTGAATTTTGATGAGATGTGAGACTCGGCAGCGATTGTATCGATTGAATTGTTTGGGGAAACCCTTCTGTCAAAACATTTGATGATTTTTCCATTAATTCAATTTCTTTTAGAAATTCGTTGACATCGGAATCTTTTTCAGTGGTTTCATCACTAAATCTTATTTTTTTGGGTTCCCTCTCGTCTTCACTTTCATCGTCTTCTAAATCTTCCTCGACATCACTCAAAAGAGGAGGCGGTCCCGGAGGCACTCCGGGAGGAGTTTTGTGTTTCAGATGTAAAAGGGATTGATTTGGTTTCTTTAAAATCGATTGCGTAACCGTTCCTTCTTTTGAAAACATCGATAGACTAAAACCAGGATTTACTGAATTGGAATCCATGGGTGCGGCGGGTAATGGGATGTCATCAATGGCTACTTCTTGAGCCGATTTGACCGCTTCATAGAATTTAATCATTTGATTTCTTTTGTGTTCGTAATCGGCTTCCATTCTCTTGAGTTCGAGAAACCTTTGGTTATCCTCTTTGTTCTGATAATAGACATCGAATTATTGTTGAATTCAATTAATTAGAGGACATACATATAGTCTGCAGAGTCTATCCCAGGTCTCTTTCATTTTTCTTCTCTTATCTCTTAAAACTTTTTCGTTGAGCGGCGGAGGAGTCGTCGGGTTGTACTCCATTTGGTCCAATCGCTCCAAATCGGCGATTATCTGAAAGGGATCCTTCCCTTTGAGGACAGCCGTACGGACTAACATCCGTTGCTTTTTGTTCTGTTAAGAGGAAAACCATTGAATCTAAAAGTAATTTAAAGGTACTCTTCTTTTGGTATACTTTTCTGAGTTCCCTTTTTCGGGCCTCTTTTCTGTGCTGATCAGTTGGATTCATATATTTACCACTTTTTGTGGTATTTATGGATCTGCGACCCATTCTTGAGATTTAAATATTAATCACTTAAATAACAAAACAATTTTAAACAAATTTTGACTTAAATTCAAATAAATGTAAACAAAAGTTAGAATTCAATCGTTTTATTACAGAAGAAATAAAACAAAAAACAAATAACGTTTCGATTATTCCTTTTATAAAACTTTTGGTGCAAACGATTGAATATTTGTCTGATTTTGAATTTCTATAAAATTTTTAATTTTATTAAAGTTTAATAAGTTTTGACCAAAAAAAAAAAAACAATTCATAACTTTAAATTGTATATGACATGAGCACATAAAACATAAATATTTCCAGTGATAGTCATCAGAAGGCATAGGCATAGGGGGTATTTGGATACCCCTCGACATCGAAGTATTGATTTCATTAACATTTGATTCAATATTTAATTCGAGTAATTCATAGGTTGTGTTCACGAGTTTTAAAGATAAGAAGACTCATCCATTTTGCACTTTTGCATTAAGAGATATGTTGACGACTACCAACTTAACTTACACTTAAGAACCGAACACTTTTATTGCAAATTATGCGATCCGTCCGGTTTTAGCCACTTTTATGCCGATTACAATGGTTTGAATGCGCACTTCATATCCGATCACTTTCTTTGTAAAGAGTGCGACACTAATGACGAAAAGTTTACAAAAGCTTTTCGAAGTGAAATTGATTTACAGGTTCATATCACACAATTTCACTCTCAAAATATGAGTAAATCTGATCTTAAGA
>JAQIXI010000508.1:0-22326 GCA_034700165.1 Galumnidae sp. Gr-Ori-00277
CCAATTGTTAGAACCGATGCCTCCCTTAAGAATAGATATCAGATGTACTAAAGATCACCCGTTTCTCAATAAATGATTTTAAAAAGTAATTAGAATTTAAAACTGATTTTATAAGTCTTTGATATCAAATAAATTAAATTCTTTCGAAACAATAATAAATTCAAACTTAAAATATAATTAATTTGTTTTAATTAAAAATTTATTAATAAATAATTTTAATTTAAATTATTTGATTTTTGGGAATTTCCAGCAGAATCTGGAATTAATTCTTTATAATAAAATATATAAGATTTGAATATTTTCTGATTAACTGAAACTAAAGTTGGAATAACTGTTATCTCTTTGTGATAACAGATGTCTTTCCCTCACATATCAAAGACAAAAAAATCGAAGAATTGAAGAATTCCCTTGAGTTTTATGAGCCATGAGTTTCACTCTAAAGAAAATTATATCTTTAATAATGATTTATATATATTTTTGTGGAATAAAATATTCATAAGTTTTATAATATATTTTTTTCAGAAAGAAATCAAATTTATTATATCTTTCCAAAACTTTTTTTTTGTAACTTGATAATTCTAGTCATCCTTTAAAAATAGACAAATAAATCTTAACAAGGTTTTCAATTCCAACTGGCTCTAAGTTAGATCATTTCAGTGAATAACAATTGTTTGCAAAAATTCTTGACTTTTTATTTAATCAATTTTTTTATTAATTGTGTTTAATATAACTAATGTTTTATTAATTATTATAATTAACTACAAAATTACTTAAAAATTTTATTAGACTTAAAGATGTCCGCCTTTAAGGTTATAAAAATTGGAAATTATCAAGCAAAAACATTGATTTGATAGTTTAAAGTTCAAAGAAATGTAATTCTACTTTAATAGAAATAAAGGGATTTTATTGCAATATGTGTCGTATCGGAGGTCAACACTTTAAAGACTCATTTCATTGGTTAAGAAGTAATTAAATATAATAATTATTTTTAAAAATTATAAATAAAAAACAAAGACTTATACTTACTTACGATTTAATTGTTTTATTTCTCATTAAAATACATTTCTTAATATAAATCCTTATATTTGAGAAACATATCATTGATATTATCATTGATACTATTTTTAAATCAATGTCATTTTGGTAGAAATTCATCCTGATTCTTATCAAAACTAGTGTCTAAATGACTCAGAATATGTGTTATGGTTTTAACCCTTTGAAAACTAAATTAAAAAATTCAATAATTTTTTTGGAATAAATTTTCAAAATAATATTTAATTACTCTTTGATTGCAATCTTAGTTCCGATTTTATTATAGTATAATTTATACAAGAGTCAAATGAATCGGAATAAATTTTTAAATGACGTTATAATTTAATAAAATAATCATTTTTAATATAAAGCCCGTTTTGGCTCTTTGCCCAAGGTTAATAATTGATTAATAACTAATTAATAGTTGAAAAGTTAACCAAGTTCAAATACTATTGTGCAAGTTTAGGTAACCTTTAAAAAGGGAATTTGAACGGAATATTTGTCCGGTTTTAGACACCACTAACATATGATTATCGCCGAAAACCAAAATAACAATAATTTTTAGTTATTAAATGATTTACTGATTAATTGTTTTAAATGACTTCAAGGGATCGTAAAAACGGAGCCAAACGTCGCAAAACATAGAAGAGAACCGATAAGAAAAATGTGGACTCAATTAATAAATGTGTTACCACATATAAATCTTTTAACAACGACCAGGTGCTCTTTTTATCGCTTTTCCTTTAACTTTTATGACTGTCCAAGACTATACGGGGCATTTATATTACATAGTGATATATCAAGCTCATTCAATTACTTTAAATTAAATATAACCTAGCTATAATAAGTAAGTCAATTTTACTTATATTCTGTTTGATTTACGCAAGATATTTTAATGATTCTAACAAGCAATTTAGTGTAACCCCTTGGCTAAACCATGCTTTGTATAAACAGTGCTTATAATGAAAAGTTTATTTCAGTTATTTATATAATGTCTGCAAAATTTAAGTTCAATTAAATCATTTGTGGAACTCTTCTGATGTTGGAATGGCTTTTAAGTGAGCCATCAGTTATACTATAAGTTATGCCATCAATTATGCCATCGATTATGCCATCGACTATACCATCAGTTGTAATCAATCATTGGTTACTTTTCTTTCTGTCAATATTTATGAAATGTTCAGAATTTGTTCATTGCATTCAATTATATGATTTAGACTTTCAATTGACCTTTGACAATTTAACCCACCCAAGTGTATACCAAAAATGGATTCGACCCCCAGTTATCAATACAAATGAAATGAAGACTGCCCCAGGTAAGTTTACATAAATTACTTTGGATTATGCTATCATGGTGCTATGTTCTAGGTGCTTTTTAAAATTTGCAAACTTTGTATTTTATAGTTCTTAACATCCTAAAAAGCATCTAGATAACATTTAATTGTTTTAATAAAATAAGAAATAACATTATGAAAAAGAATCTAGTAAAAACATAAATTAAAAACTTGCCATGCTAATTTATTTTCAGATCCATTGTTTGTAAACATAAGCGTTGATCTCTACAATTATGCGATTGTAGACGAAATAACCTCGGTAATTATTACTATATTCCTTGATAACTTATTATAATAAATATCAATTGAATGAAACGTAAAGGAGTATACATTCCATTTGTTTATTGATATGGAATGGTTTGACCCAAGACTTAAATTTCCATCCGTTGCTCAAATGGATAAGGATTTGGTAGTAGAGGGGGGACAGTACCACATCGAAAAGATTTGGTATCCAACCATATTCGTAGTGAATAATCAGGACCCTGGTTCTTTTGATTACGACCACGAAAGTGCTAACTTTATTAGACTTAATCCAAGCACTGGATATGTTTGGCTAAGAAAGCGGTAAAACAAATGTTTTTCCAAACCTTTTGTTATTTTAAACAAAAACTGTTATTCGTTTTACAATAATTAGTGAACAGAAAACAAATTCCAAGAATTTATTTCAACTTATTTTTATTTCGAATACTTAATTCATCGAAATTTTAAAAACAATTTGAGCTTGCTTGTCTTAATTTGTTTTAGATTTAACATAATAAGTTGCAAACACGTTTATTTTTCCAATTATACCATGGTAATTTTAGCATAGTTTTAATGAATATTAAAAATCAAAATATTGACGACATATAAATGATAGTCACAAACATTTATTTGAACAAGAACAAAACTACATAGAAGACATACAAAGACTTAAACAGTATAAATGATAAATAGATAATTTAACTAGATAACTATAGACAATAGGAAAATGAGGACTAAAATATAATGAATAAAAATATAATAAATTGTTTTACACTTTTTTCAATCACTTTATAAGAAATATTTTGTTATTAAGAAAATTAAGTGAAAATCTGTTTGTCTTTTATTAACAGAAAAATGCTTCGCATTTACTGTGATATGGATTTCCATTTATATCCTTTTGATAAACAGAAATGTGAGCTTCAGTTGGAAAGTAGTGTTTCCACAATCGATAGACTTAAACTTCTTTGGAGAACAAACACCAGTTTTAGTACTGCAGAAAGTTTTCGTACGATTGGGTTCAATCTAGGAAAATTTTCTACTAAAGAAGAATTAAAGAAATACAGTAAAAACAATACTTTCAGTAGAGCCAGTGTTAGCTTCGAATTGGAGAGAGAGTGGGCTCACCATATATTCCTATTTTATATTCCCAGTGCCATAATTGTTGTTGCATCATGGTCATCTTTCTGGTTGGAAATCACATCACCGCCCGCTCGGGCCAGTATTGGTGTGACCACTATGCTAGCACTGGTCACCACCTTCAAAAATACCAAGTCTCAATTACCAAATGTTCCTTACTGGAATGCTCTCGATATATGGAATATGGTTTGCATCGGTAAACAATTATATTCATTCACTTAAATCATAACTTTAATCAACCCAATTCCCAGTTCCCAACTCTCTCTCTCTCTCTCTCTCTCTCTCTCTCTCTCTCTCTCTCTCTCTCTCTCTCTCTCTCGCTCGCTCTCTCGCACTCACTCACTCACTCATTCACTATAAGTTTTTGATGATCTCTTCCATTAAAATAGTGTTTATATTCTCGTCTTTGATTGAGTTCTCAGTCGTAAACTATATCTTTAATACCGAAAAACGAAAGAAAAGAAACAAAAAGTTGAAAAGAAAGCGTCAAAACACTATTTTGAGAATAAATGAAAACCAAAACACAAAACCATATTCACGTCTGTCTTCATTGAACTCATTGTGTGAGAGTACAGTCAGTACTTCCATTTCTGATATCAGTGGAAGGCTTTCAGAGTTTAGTACTCGAAAATCATCCATCAGTAAAGAGTCGATTACAGATCCGATGTATGAGTTAAACAAAAGAAGGCGTTCGTCACTTACTCTTAATCTTCCGAAAGCCATGTCTAACATTAAGGAAGAGCCGTCCGGTCGTCGTCCGTCAAGAAGAGCGTCGGCCTTCTCTACGGTTGCGGCTGTAGAGCTCAGTCTTAAATTAACTCCAGAAGAGTTGGCCAATGAAATCGACAAAAGATGTCGACGACTGTTTCCGTTAACATTTGTAGTCTTTAATTTTTTATATTGGACGTTCTTGCTCATTCGATTCTGAGCTCATTTATGTTTTTAATAATGTTTTTATATTTATTGACATTTTCTTTAAGTTTTAATCAAATATTTTGTATTTTATATTTAAACGAATGTTTTCTGTTGAAAAGTTAGCATGCTTAATTGAAAGATTGTCCCATTTATTAAATTTTCTCCAATTTAATGAAAGTCACGTATTTTAAGTCTAATTGAAATGAGCTCAGAGTCAATATTAGGTCAATTATGCCTATAAATTGTAAAACAAAAATGTATTTATATTGATTGTAAATATGACCTTGCCTTCTATATCCCTCATTTACCCTCCATTACTCCCTACTACTCTCTATTACTCCCTATTACCCACTATTACCCTCTATTACCCTCTATTACCCACTATTACCCTCTATTACCCACTATTACCCTCTATTACCCACTATTACCCACTATTACCCTCTATTACCTTCTATTACCCTCTATTACCCTCTATTACCCTCTATTACCCTCTATTACCCTCTATTACCCACTATTATCCTCTATTACCCTCTATTACCCTCTATTACCCTCTATAGCAAAACTATAACCCTCTAACCAAATCGCTAATAAAATTTTTATTTAAAATTCAAATAAATATTTGTTTTAATTGTGCAAGTTTATAATTTAGGTTATTATTAATGATTCATTAACCAATTAAAATAAGTTTATCTATTATTTGGTCATAAATTAGTAATGATCATGGTTAATTAATTTAAGATCCAATTCTGATTTAATCGGATTTGAAGTAAAACATTACGATATTCCAAATGAGAAGAACTGATCGATAGTTAGTTCCGATTTAATCACTTAAGGGTAAGAAAACCCAAAATCTGTTCATTAATTTTAATGGAATATTCATTAATAAATGCAATATTAATAAACTGTTGGTTAGAATTTGTTTCTAATTCTTCTATTGGTGAGCTATTGGGCTAAACTCTTGCAATACCAATACCACTACCAATACTAATACCAATACCAGTACCAATACCAATACCAATACCCTGGTGATTAATGTCTTTCCAAATTAGGTTTTGGAAATGTTTTAGCTTTTTCTCTAAATATAGAGTTGAATTGTCGTTCATTAATAACTAAATTAACCAGGAGCTTTAGGCAATTTTCTTAAAACAAAGTCAGTTTAAATTAATTCCGAAAACATCGCACAGAATATTCTGAGTTCAGGTATTTTTTTTAGTTGAATAATGGCATACAAAATGAGAATCGATTTAAAAATTCTTGTCATAAACATTGACTAATAGAGTGTCGATGTTTTATATTAATGAGAAATAGTGCTCATTCAGGTGTGACCCCATCTGACACTTTTGGGAAAGTGAGCCATACATTAGTCGACAGCAAAAAAAGATGAATGAAAGGCACAATTATTAGTTTATATTTCCTCCTTTGGCTCCACTATTAGCTGAAAACCAATTCATTTGTGATTCTCAGGCAATATATTTCTCTCACATATGAGTGAACTACTTATGGCTTATTTAGTGCATCAAAAGGAGAGGAATTTGAACAAAAAAATTCTTATCACATGAGTTATGTCACCAAAAATGACAAGTAGTCAACCGTTAACTTAATGTCGAGAATATTGAAATTTTGCGCATTTGTTTTGAGACGTAAAGTAGTGCTAAATAAGCAAAATCTCGACAATATTTTACAAAACTTTTCATAAATCATTAAAATATGAAATATTTGGGAAATATATATAAACTAATTTATTTCACAAATTCTTTTTCTAATTCATATCAAATTTATTTGAATTTATAATTGAATGAAGACTAACAGTGTTTTACACTTTTGACAATACATTTATCTTCAATACATTAAGGAATGAATATAAAATCAATCACATATTCTGTACATGTCTTCCATAGAGAGGGTGCGGACTCTATGTATGCCTTTTGAACATAAGTCTGAACTGACAAATCTTTACAATTAAATAGTTTATATTATTCCGAGTGAATGCTTTATTAAATTTTCATTTGAATATGTGTTTGAAGAGTGAAATATAGACAAACTGTTTGTTGACCCGACACTAACGTACAAACAATTGATTTTTATATAACAATTGTTTATAAAATAAATGCTTTCTGTATCTGAAATCATAAAACTAATAGAAATTCTATGAAAAACAGAATTTTTGGTTCAAATAATTGAAATAAAGAGGAAAAGCGTAGAATAGAAGTCGACGAACAGTTTCTGCAAAAGACAAAGAACTGAGAAGTAAAGTCTCAAATGAATAATAGTCTTTACATTCATTACTAGTTTGTATTTCTTTACCAAAGTCTTGTGGGAGGGGAGAGAGGGAGAGGGAGAGAGGGAGGGAGAGAGAGAGAGAGAGAGAGAGAGAGAGAGAGAGAGAGAGAGAGAGAGAGAGAGATCTGTTGTCTTCTGGTTGGGTCACAGAAACATCTTTTGGCGATCATTACGGTCTCAGTTCTAATGTTTTATTGAAAGGAGTTTCTGGTAGTAAATCCTCATTCATTCAAAATTTCAATTCTATTATCATTTTATTCCTTACTTTTAGAAAAAGAAAACGTTTTAGTCTTTACTTTTTTTCTTTACTGAAAGAAAGTCCTCGGCTTTTGTCAACACTAAGAGAAGGAACAGAAAAAAAACATTTTGTATTATCTTTTTCTTCTAAGAAAAAATGTGAGAATCAAAACTATTTTTGTCAATCAATTCAAACAAGTTTTGCGAATAAACTTATCGTTTCTTCAATAACTATAAAATAAATGTTTTATTTTCTTTCAAAAAAATGTTTTTTTTCTATTCGTTTATGTTTTCCAATCGTTTGACTCAAACTAATAATTCTTGAAAAAAGTGTAAAAATTTTTCTTTGAAATTCTCAATTTTCCAGAGAAAATATCACCCATCAAATTCAGGACCAATTATTGAGTTTTTAGCAATAAATCAAATTTTAAAGCAAAAAAACATTCTCTTTGTTTAGTTTATTGGCACAGAATAACTATCAAATCAAAGTTTGCCCTTAGACTCATAACCATAATAACTATTACAAAATAGTGCGGAATTTTTATTGACTTTTAATGGAATATTTCTGAGGAAATGATAAATATTTTCACATTTATTTAGATTAGATCTAAACTATAATTCTATTGAGAAATAGGACTAAAATATGAAAACAAATTTAAATTTCAGTCATTTCCACTTAAATGAGTTCAGAGAATTTCCAAAGAATCGCATGTTTTGAGCCGTGGGCATTATCATCTTGGTTATTTTTATTTTAGTTAGCATTAGATTCATAAATATTAATATTTGAAGGGATTGTGTGATTTCGAAGAAATTGTTTGAAGTAAGAGATTAACAAATATATGACACAAATGTAACGCATCCACACATCATAACAGACACACAGTTTGAACGCCTACTTATATCCTAAAAATTTGATTAATATTTTTGATTAAATTTCATTTCTGCAGAGATTTAACGAAAATTATATTATTTATTTAGAATTAATTATCTAAAAATCAGGGGCCAATTCTTGCTAAACTACAACTATACTATTTGAATCATGCAAAATATAATGTTGCAAGATTAAGCCAAGCGTTGCTTAAAAATGAAGAGACAAAAGTTTTGAGCCATACTTTAAAGTTTAAACGTTATATAAATTGAAGATTTAATCGGAAGTGATTTTTAAGTGTAAAATAAAAATTAATTGATTTTAAAGAGTATTCGAAATGTGTTTAAAAGAGTGACGACTGAATAATTAATCTGAATGTAAGAGCAATCGTTACACACATTTCATCGCACAGTATTGTAGTCTCAAATCTAGTGCTCAACTGATATAACATTTATTTGAAACGTTAAATAAGTGAACGCATGCACTGACTCGAGAAAATCGATTCTGAATACAATTCTTAGCACTCAATTCCCGAAGTGTTTTCGCTGATGGGAGAGAGAGTGCAGAGCACTGCCTATCAACTAATGCCATCCTTTTCTTGTGGACAAGTGGTAAATGTGTCAGCACTGGAGCCGAGACGTTGTCTCATAGCACTCACTCTTTAAGTCTGGAATAATCTGAGAAACAGAAATATTCTGAATATACTGTCAGTCATTGAAATCTAATACGAAACAGATCTGCGGTTATCGACAATACATTACAGAATATTCTTTGTGTCAAATCATTTGTTACTTTAATCTCTTTTCTCATTCAATTTGTTTGACTTCACACTTAATTGAAGTCTTTTCTTGACTTTTCTCTTATTTCTAACACTAAAGTGAAAAGTTTTAATCTTTCATTAGTTTTACTGAAGACAAGACTCACAGAAAATTAAAGCCATAACTGTTTGGTAAGTCTCTCACGAAAATCAATTTATTATTAATTCATTCATTGATTTAATATTTGAGTACTTTTTCTCTGAATTATAATTCTTTTTTGATATAAGTTTTGTCTCAACACAGACACAGAATTAGTTGTTTTTCTTAAGAGACACGAACTGAGAAACTTTTCATTTGGGAAAACTATCATACAATTAACATGCAACTTTTATAAATTACTATCATTTCATAACCGAATCGAAACTTTGTATATAATTAGAAAAGATTTACTCAATAATAGTGAATGAAATATTCAATAGATAATTAAATATTCACCAAAAATAATAACCTAGTACCATTTTCCAACTTAGGAATTGTTCGAAGAATTGGAAGTATTTCCAAATAATTCAAAATTAAAACGAGTAATCATTGTTTGCGTGTCTGTCCTCAAAGCAAAACCAAAGACAAAGTGTTAGTCATTTGAAAATCTATCAAAACCTGCAGCTGTTCCGCAACTGTTCCTCGTATTGAGTTCTGATCGCGACGTTTGGTAATAAAAATCCAGTTTATGGGCTCTTCCTTTCGATGTTTGTGTTTTCACGCAATCAATGTTTCTGATGAAAACTTCTCAATAAGTTTGAAGTAGTGGTCATTCTTTGCAATCAATTCGTCGAATAAATTTGACAAAACCTGTGAACGAAAAGACAGATTAGAATTGCAATGAATTGTTGCCCAACTATTGGTCAATCGCTCAGAATTGATAAAAAACAGTATCGAAGACACAGTCCTTCTATTGAGAAGTCAAGTGTTGCCCAATAAAGAAGTTTTGCTTTTTTTCGCTCAAGAAATCAGAAGAGCGAGAAAAAAGTCATTACATTATAAGTCTGTTTTGTTTGGCTTCACTGCAGGCCATTCATGAGAAACAGTTTCAGATCTTTGATAACCGCTATTATTGCGATAATTACGAATCAGTGGTCACTCTTTCATAAATAAATAGGGGTCCACTAAAGAGTCACATTTTCAACAATCTTTAGTTGTGGTAAAAAATCAGCACAAAGAGGGACCGGCAAAAGATGCAGAGCTCGCAATATGCCGAACGTTTGGTTCAAACACAGAATACATCGCAAACTAAATCATCCAAAAAGGTCTGTCAATATTTACAATTTATTTCCATTTGAGCGCATCCTTTCTTTCTTTTTTGCATCGAATTTAAAGTCCTTTTTTTCAATCGAAATCATTTGAAATATATGTGATATTATCTTATGTTTATATATTTTATTATACTCTTGGTCAAAATGGTAAAAGCATTTCGACATTGAATTGAATTACATAACATTTCTTATGTCTATTTTCGATGGATTTAAAAGAAATTGATTTCGAAGCCATTCTTTTGAGTCTCAATTCATATTTGAAGTAAAAGTTACGCAATTTTTCCTGTTTTCAAAGTAAAGATAAGTCCAATTGACGAACAAATCTCAGTAATGGCTCAGATTTTATCTCTTTATTGCACTCTTTTATAGATATTTTTGTAGACTTTTATTACTACTAAATTGACTTGCTTAGATTGTTTCAACTATTGCGAAACGAAAATGTTTTTCTTTCAATCAAATAATACATTTAAATGGTTTCCATTAAAATTATATATGGCTTTTTAAGTTATCTTGCTTCAATCTCTAACCAACAATTTTATAATATTATTAAAAATGAATTTCATTTATTTAATTTCCTTTAATTAAATTTCAAAAATGAATATAAAGTTTATTTGTTTAGTGGTTAAACATTTTCTAAATATTATCAGTCATTAACAAGAATTACTAAAAGATTATTTACCTTGTTTAAATTACTAATTAAATAGTTTTTTAATTATATTAAGTGACAGACTTTATCAGATTATAAAAGAATTCAAAGATTTGTATATTTAAGTGATTTTTTCTTACAGTTTAAACAATTAATAGTATTTAAACAATAATCTAATTAAACATTAGTTTTGTTTTTTAATTTCTATAACTTTTATGAAAGAAAATAATATTATGTCTATAGAGTTTGTTTCTTAAAAATTTAACCAATTTCAATTTATAAATTTTATTTTTTTTATCTTTAAGGTAAAACTTGCTCCTAGGTAAATATATTGGCATAAGTGAAAAATCACAAAAAAATCATATTCTCTGGTTATATAAGTTTTAAGAACTGATTATAAATTAATCGACGAATAAAAATAATTTATTGAAAATATTTATTCATTATTTTTTCATTTTAAGGTTTATTTTGAACTTAAAGACAAAATCGATAACAAAAGCATTTTATTCTTTAAAATCTTTATTTTTGTTGATTATATTCTATACTCCAATCAAAAAAGATTATAGTTGTCTAGGTGCTTTAGTATTACATTTCCTTGAAGCAAGGCTTTTTTTTAGTCAAAATTTTAGCCAGTGTATGTCATCTATAACATGAACAAGGGCAATAAACTTATTCTTATACAACATTATTAAAATGAGTAAGCTAAGTACTCAATGTAAACAATATACATAAAATGAGCTTTTGTTCACTTAATGTAAACTTATTAATGCAATAAAACTCACTGAAAGGATTTTTGCCATGATAAAAGTGTAATGGGTTCTCAGAATTTGGTTCTTGGTTTATTTGATCAATGAATTCAGTAATTATAAACAAATATTTCACCCCAGCTATGAGTCAAAGAGATGTTTTTCCTTAGAGCATATTCTAAGAAATTTTCGAAAACCCTGAATACCAGAAAGAAAGATCCGGTTCATTCTGGTTATGAACATCATTTGATGATAAGTTTTCAGTGAGAAATCAAAAAACAAGAAAAGAGAGAAAATTGTTAGAAACGCATAGAATTTATTTCAAACAAATAAAAAATGTTAAAACATTATAAATGAAAGGGAAGTAAAGGAATGTTAAAAAATAGGAGTAAATGAATTACTAGTTTATAATCAAAAATGAAAAATATAACAACGCTTTACACAATTTGGAAGTCATTTCAAAGGGAACTAACATTTGATTTGTAAGTCGAATATAAAAATGGAAATTTATTTCAAAAATTTTCATTTCCTTAAAATTTAACCTAGATAATAGTTTATGTTCAAGTCATCTATCATATATTACTTAATTTGAGTCATAATTCATATAATATTCTTAAGTTTATTGCTTACTTATTTTCAAGTAAGAATCTAACTGGATAAAGTATTAAATCCGATCACTAGGTATCAATAAAATAATTTTTATTACAAAAGTACCATGTTCATCCTGACTCGATTTGTTTTAATTCCTTAATAGGCTTAATGTAAGCGATATTTTATCCTTAATTCCATCAAAAAATGGACAAAAATTGTATTTATTTCATATTCGGTATGTTTGACACAAAATCATTACAGTGGAAGCTCTATATCTCTAACATTTTCTATAATTGGAACATGTACATTTTGCAATTTTGAAATACAATAAAAAACATTTTATAAGTCGATTATTGAAGTGATTTAAATATTGTAATTCTTTACAAATTCTAACAAAATAAACATTTAATGCTTTTGTTATAAACAAATTTTTTTGTTATTATTGATATTAATTATATAAATTTTAGATACAGGCAAAGTTTTATATCATGAACACTAAAATGCCTTTTGAAATGAGTTTAAAATATAATGAATTGATTTTTTGTCACTAAAATATTGATAACTGATTACTTCGTCAAATAAATATCATTTGAAGCACATTTTTTCTATAATCCTATAGTCGAGAAAATCTGACTTTTTGGTGTTCAATATACAGAACTTTTACTGTATCTAAAATTTATATAATTTGGTTTTTGTAGTCACATAAATTATTTTTATTATTATTATTACTAAAAAAATTAAAAGTAATGGTGATTACATGCCATCACTCAACGGGTAAATCAATTTTTGCGTTTTCTTTACAACAAATATTGAAGGCTTAGAACCAAAGCTTTTATTGTTGCGAAACAACTGTCCGCTGGAGAGTTAGTCCCCCAACTGATCCGCACAAACTTTTTTATTTATCTTTGATTAATCTGATTCTGGGTTAGTCTCAAGAGTCCAGTCGACTCTTTTCAACATATTGTATGAGGTTTTAATGAAATTGTTGTACCAAGGTTAAACATTTTTTTTTTTGTGAATTACATAAAAATATTAGTTTTAATTTCAAACAATTTATCACTGAATGAGAGAAAAACAAATGAAAAACAATCGCACATAAAATGATGGAAAACCTGAACTCTTGAGACTATCCTCGGCTCAGATTAATCTGAGTTAATGTTAAGCTTTTCTACTCTTTTATAACTCAATTCATTCTTATAACTCGTATCAAATTTTCATCACTAACTCAACACTACATTCTCTTTGATATCCCTTTTGTTTGATTAAATGTTTTCCCAAATATTCTGTTTTTCCTTAAAAAGATTTACAGATTGAGGACAAACTCTGACTTAAATTCTTCTTTGAAATAATATTAAGAACTCAATAACTGTCGAACCACTGAAAGTAATTTTCTTTAAGAGTATATCAAAATGATTAAAGACATCTTTAATTTTATTATCTTAGCATGATCTTATGATACTCTATTTTTTAAAACTAAATGTCCTTTTAAACTGCTTTAATGTCTTAATATTAGATTTCATTTAAGATCTGAAATTAAGTTAGTCTTAGAAAACCTTTATTTCAAAGAAAATCTTTTTTTAAAGTTTAAGGAAATTAATGGCGAATTAAAATGAGTTTTCATTTAATTTTTGTTAATTTAAATTAATTTCAATTCGTTCTGAAGTTTATATAATTTTTATTAAATAAATTAGCATTAAAAAGGGATGGGAAAAGGGGGGGTTTCTGGAATACCCCTTTGGGAGAGCAAAATCGGTAAAATATCCCTTGGATTTTGAAACCTTAATCTTAGCTTATATAGACAAGAACTAGGTCTGTCGAGGTTTTTTGCTCTAGGAAAGGATATTTTACCAACCCCTCCCCCTTTGGCCATCCTTCTTATTAAATGAGTTTCAAAAATTACTGTAAATCATACTTTTGAACTAATTTAAAAAATTAGCAAGTCAAATTTTGCTCAAATTTCCAAATAATTTAGAATTTAAATAAAATATTAAAATCTATTTTATATAAAAATCATCAAGATTCATTGATTGATTGATTGATAAATTGATTTAAAAAAAATTGTAAAAATATTCAAATTTCTTTCAAAATATTTTTCTAACCACTTCTAATGATCTAGGTACCAAATTAACATATAACTATTTATCAAACTAATGTATATAAAATAAGTGCTTTTAAATTTGACCAAGAGTATATTATTCTAAGTGTTTTCAAAGAAATTGATTCAACATTTATGTGACCAAAATTAGTCGAATAAAGTTTTGGAATTATTTTTGAATCTCATATTAATTAAAATATTAATTAGTTTTTAAGTTAAATGACTTTTAATTAAAATTAAAGTATTAATTAAAAATATTTCCATTAATTTTAATGATTAAAATAATTCAAACGAATACTTTTTAATAATAAAAGCCAAGTTCAATTAGCAAAATCATCTATTAATTAACTAGTGAGAATTCCTTTTAGACTAATAAAGTATCTTGGTGATAAGATGATTTTCTATTCATTCTTTTTACTCAAAAAACTAATCAAACCATTCATTAATTATTTAAAATTTAATTATTTTAAACTCAAAGAAAGTAATTTATTTTAATTTTTTCAATGAATACTAATTCAATTTATTTAAGAAAATGAGTTCAAATTAAGTTAATATATTATCAAGATGCATTTATTTAGACTTTTTCTTTAAGTATAGATATAAAAACAAAACTCACTTTAATTTAGTTAACATTTATTTGATTAATATTCAGCAAAAATATTTTGTTTATAAAATGATCAATGTCATACTTAACTCTTGAAATAAAATGAGCTTGTTTGTTTGTTTATTTATTTATTTGAAAAAATTTCTGTCATCTAAATAAAATTCAAACCCATTCTATTATGTATACAAATATAAGTGAATGAGTTTGCAAGGACATATTTTAAAATTCTTTTTATTCTTTATTCGATGTAAACTAGGTCAAAATAATTATTTGTGATATGTTCATAGTATATTTTTGATCTTGTCAAATTAGAAAGTAAATGATTAAGTATTTTCAAAATATGAAATTAAATGAATTATATTTAACCTAAAATTCAAAGTAATCTCAAAATTAACTCAAAAACAAAATCACGTTTTCTTTGATTTTCTCATTAATTGATAAAATTATTCCTATTTTTTCAGTTAATTTTATCGACATTTTCTTCATAGGATTGAAAAAATGGATTCATTTCTTGAAAAGAATAATGAATTCGTCGTTGAATTTATTCTTTTATAAATCAATTGGAGTAAAGAAAATGTGAAATAATTTTCTTCATTTGTTTGACAGAAACTTCGATTCTTTTCAAAATCCAAATCCAAGCGCTCAGACAATGAGAAGAATCAATGCTTTTGTGAAGAGTGTATGGGAACTGTTGTTAATCAGAATAATTACACGATTAGTCGCCAACAAATGGCAAATCCATATAATTATCCCTTTGAGAATCAAACATTAACTAAACAGACGTTATCGACCGCCAGCCAACAGCTCCGGACAGATATTCCTGTTGAAGAACACACATATATGGAAGTGGCGGAACGATTCCCTGAAGCCGAGCCATATATCGAAACGATTTATCCGCCGCCGAAGCAATTCCCGTGTGAGTGCGCCAATTGCTTAAAGAAAAGGGGCGCTAATCTGACCACTGAATTGTTGCCATTAGACACACAAATACCACTACAGATGATGTCTGATTCGGCCGTTTTATGTAATATATTATAATTTTCTAACTTATATTCAAAAGCTGTCAAAATGGAGAAACCCCTCAAACACTGGAATATATTATGAAATCAGAGCCCAAAAGAAAGGCAAAGATCTCATGATTTTTGATTAGAATTTTGGTTATGAAAACAGTCAATAATCTATAGTATAGACTCTATACTATAGTTATTGTCGTTTTTCTCTCTCTCTCTTTATGTATTGCTTTTGGGAATGAATTGATTTTATTTCTCTCTCTTTCACTCTCTTCGCAAATATTCGTTGCGATTCTTCTTTCTATGAGAGGACTAATATGTAATTTATTGCTTAACTATTGGTATAAGTTGTGATAAATCTCATTTTCATTTGATTTTTGTTGCTAGAAATAGTAAAAAAGTTACTCGATATATGTTATTATTGTTAACAATCAATGTTTGTTCTATTGTTTTCTATTTTTCAAAATAAATAAGACTTCGAGTAAAACAAAATTATTGTTATTAATGTTAAGAATATTTGATATATAAATTGATGTCTGAACGCAATATGACTCACATTTTAAGGCAAATCGATATCATTTTGAATACTTTTTGTCATTTTATTAATTATATGATAACTGAGTAACTATTTTATCGATTATTGTTTGGAACGAACTTTAGTTTTGATGATATTATGACAAATAAATAACAGATTTATAATTCAATAAATAAACTAAAGTTATGTTCAATAATTCCGAATCACATCTCAATGTTTGAACAAAAAACAAAAAAATTTCCGCTGATTTTTGGATCATTAAACGATTTATCCAAACTTGCAAACAATAAATATTTGATTATCAAGGTAAATATTAAAGCAAAATCATTCTCTCAGTTTTCTTTTATTTGGATGTCTTTAAAACTTAACTTACCAAGGAACTCTTTATTCATCATTTACTATTTATTCGTAAATATTCCTAAATTTCATTTTAAAAAGAAAAATTACTTTAATAATTGAAAACGTGTTTGAATGATCTTGCTCACTTTACTTAAGGTAGTTTTAAGATGTTTGTAACGGATCGATACCATAATCACATTAAAAATAAAATTATGAGAATTGAATTTTTTACACAAAATAATAGCCATTTATTTCAATTCCGTTCTCAACTCTAAAATCCATTTTATTGAAACCATTCCGTTAGCTCTGATCTCAATCTTTTCAGTCAATTAATTGTTTATATCCGAACATTAAATTATAGATAAAAAAAATCCAATTTTTTATTTCTTTTTCTTTGTTATACTATTTGTAATAGAATTTAAAGGAAAGAATAGTATAAAAATAGTCGACACATATAAGAGTCGCGAATCAGTGAAAAAGAAAAACAAAAACTTCTCTATAATTTGAAAATTGAAAAAAAATAAATGACGAGATGTAAACACTTGAGTTATTCCTTTAAAACAAATTGCCGTTCATTTTGACGACATTTAGGACTTTTTGAAGACAACCTAAAGAAGAAATATTTCGTTTTTAAGTGTCGTTTAGCACTCATTCTCTTAAAGTTATTTTTTTAAAATTTATTTTTAGTACTGATTCTATCAAATTTTGCATAATTGAAATGTGTGCTTGAACATTTCAAACAATTCAAGCGACTCATCATTTTTAAACTATTCTTTGAAGTGATTTTTAAAGTTGAAATTCTGAGCGATTTTTTAATATTACGTTAATAAATGAAATGTTGAAAACTTGTTTTTAAAAGAATTAATGCAAGATCATTTTTATTATATAATTATTTTTTGAATACAGAGATGCTCAAGCTAAAATTATCTAATTTATTACCTAGTTTAATTAATGAAAATATATTATCGGAGTGTCGACACCGGATATGTCTAAATATAGGTCTCCATTTCGAGTCAGTCTCTACACTATACTGTAAATACAAAATTAGACTAGGACATTTTAGTGTTACAAAACTAGAAAAGTATACATTGAGATGATGTGCACACATAGAGAGATGAACATAGAATGATAATTAAGGTTAGTAACAGTTATTGATATAAGTATGCCCTAGTACATTCAGGAGATTGGAATGTCAAACAATTCAAAGGAAATGTTACTTAACTAAAATGTTGTTAAAACAAAGGGAGGCCTAAATCAGTACAATTAGAACCGAAATATTTTTTTTTTGAAAAAAAAATTAATTAACAAAACTTTATTCGTAGCTATACTTATATGAGCTTATAGAAAGTTGAGCAAGCTAATTAAACTTTATCTTTAATGAAATCACTGGTGAATTTTAGTGCCGAAACAAATTTGCTAAGTTTTATGCCCTGAGCATCACTGAACTGGTAATAAATCAAAAGTCTGACGAATTAATTTGTCGCTCATTTTAATCAATTATTCGTTGAAATCATAATTTTTCGTTCATTTAAACCATAAAAATATCGATAAAATATTTACATTTGATTTAATATTCAAATTCCGAATGACTTTAATGACTTTCCGTTAATAATAAAAGCAAAGAGTTTGTAATCCATATAAAACTATCTAAAGATAAAAATGAATATTAAATTTTATATTAAATAAAAGAGAATTTCATCAAAATTATTGAATTATTTATTTGAATAAATTGTTAATTCATTTGCAACTAATTCTTTGTAAATAAAAATTTCTTTTTGTCTGTAAATTCGTTGAATAAACAGTGAAATCATTTTTACACTAAATATAAACTCATCTATACTTTACTTATCGCTGACTTTTTATAATTGGAATTTTCCTCTCATTATATACTCATTTCAAATAAATCACTTATTTTATAAAATGTCCATGATTACAGCTTGCAAAGTAAAATAATGAAAAGGTGACTTATTAAAAATTGTACATTTATTCTAAAAAAATATATAAGTAAGCTTCTTTTCAATCAATATTCCCAGTTCTTTTATATGAGCTAGATTCAAAAATGAACCTTATCATGGGCACTTAAAGATATGTTATAGAGGCATTTGGCTTTTATTTCTAGGACAAAAGGTGGTTACCTTGGTTATGAAGCACAATCCAAAAAAGAATGACAAAAAGAGTAAACCATTAAAGAAATGAGAAGTTTATTATAGCTCTGAATGTAATTCAGTGGACGTCCGCACTGTTTGTGTTTATGTTTCTCCAGAAAAAACTTAATGCAAAACAAAATTGATATAAAGGTTTGTAGAGAACAGAATATTATCATTATTTTTGGTTCAAAAGAATAGTCGAATGAATGGAAAAAAGTTTTTCTTTGTTTTTGAGGTATAATTTAAGTAAAATATAAAAGCACTTAAACGGGGGTCAGATCTCAACTCAATCCTTAATGCAATTCATTTCTCTCTTTCTTAAAATGTATTGCAATTCATCTGAAAGATTGAAAAAAAAATTTTTTACTCATTCAGTAAAAGTAGTTAAAAGACTAGTGCTCTGAACAATCATTGATTTGAAAGGAAACGATCCAAAAGTGAGTTTCCGTTTGGATTCAAAAGTTAAAGAAATTGAGAAAAATTGACCAAAAAATTAGAAGAGAGGGTTATATAACTTTAACAAATGATATCAAATGATATATCACTAATAACCTAGATCAATATTTTTTATTTTCCAACTCTTTATGTTAAATGTTATATAAGCAAGGATAAATTTTGCTTCACTTATTTGAATAAGAGATTGCAGATAACGAACCAAATGATCGATAATTAGACTATAAATTATTGCTTTCAATCAAATGAACGCAAAATTTCTTTTTTGAATTCATATCAAACTTTAAACTTATTTTTTATCTAAAAATTTGTGAAAATATCGATAAAATGTGTAGGAATAGTAAAAAAAGATATATTTTGGAGAGAATTAGATAAGAATATTGAGAACCAATAATTTAAGGGAAAAAAATTTCAGACAATAGTTTCGATCCCTATATTCGATGTTATATTTCTCTCAAAACTGGATTCAAACAGATTTGAGAGGAATTTGAGACTCAATCACAAGAATGTTGTCTGAAATAACCTCTCAAATGGAGTAACGGATGTCTCCAATAGATAGCCATTAACCTAATGTATTATTCAATATTAAGAACAGTCATTTGTAGACTTTCCCATAGATATCAAGGGGTAAACACACAGAATAATACATTTTATCACATTTTGAAGTGTAAAATAACTTAACATAATATTTATATAATCTGCAAGGTAAATATTAAGAGGAAAGCCTTCAATAAAGTAGATTATAAAAGTGTCTGACGTGGGATGATTGAAAATGGATTAGCTTGTTCATCACATGGTTTTGAATATTCTCAATGATTTTCACAAAATTTAATGGTATTCCATACGTCAGTGCAATAAATCATATATAAAATAGTTATTGAAGAAAAGAATTCATTCATTGAATAGTAGTGTCAATGGGTTTGCAATTGATATCTGAGCTTAACTTATATTCAATATTTCATATTTTGTAGACTTTTTTGAGTGCCAACAAAAAAAAAGTGAATCCAAATTCTGGAAAATTGATTGAAGCAAAGAGTGAGTCAGTTTTCATTTGAGAAACGCCTGAATCTATAGACTGTCATCAGTCAGACAATGATTGGTTTTGAGCTCTTATTTGTCTGTCAGACATATATTTCACTCCTATTTATGAATATAAATGAAGCGATAAATTAAATTAAAGAACAGAAAAATTCAATTCCACACAAAATTAGATTTATATCAATTTTATACTAAAACTCATATATAAAGCGAGTGTTAAATAGATTTATATAATATTCTTATTAATGAAGGACACTTTACTACTCAGGTAATATATTCAAATAATAATATTATCATGCAAGATTGAATATCCTTACAGTTTGTTGCTTCCAATTAGTCTCTAAAGCCTGAATCAAATGAGTTAAGAATTTCTTCCCTTAGAATGACTTCTTTTAACATTTCTTTCAGTTTATATTAAATTCTTTGTTATTAATAAATGAGTTTAAATTAAAAAATTCTTTGAAATTATAGAAATAAGCATGCTAAAAGATAAAAAAAGAACAGTTTTGCTGAAGAATAAGATACTAAAATAGAATATAATAGAATAGAATTAATTGGATGAGAGTTTCAGTCAACTTTTCATCTTTTAATAAAAATTTTTTATTAATGATTAAAACCAAAGCGGAAGAAACCTCTGTTTCAGACATTGTTTTGGCCAAAACTCATTCAATAATTAATTTTTTGGCAAATTTTTATGTCATTCACTTTTTTTCATCGCATGTTTTCTAAAGGAATAAATAATTGAGTTCTCACTGACATCAATAAAAAATCCAGAAATTTATTGGGCGGACACAGAGTTGAAGACAAGACATCTGCGTATATCATAGATTAGTTTAGAAGAGATTTTTTTTAAATAATAAAATATAGTTTTTATGCTTTTATTTATGCAAATAAATTAATGGCCCTATAATTAACTAGGTCTATTGGACCAATTTTAAGGGGTAAACAGAATAATCCTTATTTGTCTTATATTAGAATACTATCTTGATATAATCTATGTAATATTTACAAGATTATATTATCATATAAATAAGGGATTCAAACACCGTATATTATGGCCGTATAATTATTGGAGGCAGTAAATCTGATCTAGATTAAATTGAATTGTTATCGATTGAAATAATAATTTGGGATTAGAATAATCCAAGTTTATTATATAAGTAATTTAAACGAGGAATAAAAACTAAAAGATAAATAAATTTTACTATTATTTTCTGCAATTCATTTGATTATAATTTAATTTAATTTAATTTAAGAAACTCTTTTCAAACGAAACATTTATTTATCAGATTTGGTATAAATAATTGAATTCAGGATTTTATGTGAATTTATGGCAACTATTTTATGGTTGAGATATAAGGACTCCATTTAAGATGATTTGACATAATGTCCGTCGAAATAAAATACTAAAATGTGTCGATTTATTCGGAAAATTGAGTTAACTCTCATATAAAAGAAATTTCATTATATATCGAAGAAAATCCTAATAAATAGCACTGAAATCAATTGAATTGAAGTCGAGTTCAAAACAATTCAAATGATTAGAACTATTGCTTTCCTATAATTTTATTGAAGACTTTCACTAAAATCACTGAAAGAAAATGAAATTCTTGAGAACTATAAGAGACTATTAACTGAAAATCTTATTCACTCGAATGCATCGGAAAAAGGGATTTCAGTTATCGATCAAAAAAAAAATATTATATCAAAGAATTTCTAATAAAAATTAGCAAGGCAATAAGGCTCAACTGAAATTCTATTCCCTTTTCTACTCTTAATTACCAGCTGTTAATCAATCATATCTTTGTTCTTAGAAAAAATTTAACTTAATTTTGTTAATTAAGTAAAGCATAAAATATCAAATGAAAGTTAATATCACATAAAACCGATTTAAGTCTAATACCAGAAAATATTGATTCAAAGATTATATCTCTCTCTCTCTCTATCGCTATCTCTCTCTCTCTCTCTCTCTCTCTCTAGATCGGAAGAGCGTCTTTTTGTGTATGTGTGT
>JAQIXI010000509.1:0-22324 GCA_034700165.1 Galumnidae sp. Gr-Ori-00277
TTTATATTTCATGTGATTCACAAAAAGCGTTACATTAAGAGGAGAGTCAACTCAAGAATATAAAATTGATTTCTTCTAATTTCTAATTCAAAATTATATTATAGATTCTATGATAGATAAGTTCAGGTATCTATCATTGTATTAATTATTAAATATTGCTAAGTTTTACTCTTGTTGAAATGGCACTTATTCATCAAATTGTCAAGGTGTTAGATGTAATTTAATAGAATTTTAAAAATATATTATTTCATTTAAATAGAGTATAATATAAGAAAAATTTGATCAAGGTTCAATATTGATACCTTTTAAGATAAAGTCTGTAGAGGGCGTCAAAGTTGATAAACTTTTATATACATTAATTGTCACTAATTGGACCATGCTGATTACCAAAATGAAGGTTAACATTTTCTAAGACATAAAAGTTATTAAGAAAAATATTTAGTTAAGGCTAAAAATTATTAAAATAAACTAGATACATTTAATAATGTATTATAATTTAAATTAATAAGAAATAAAAATAAAACTTTTAAGCATGATAAAAGCATTTATAGTCATAAATTTTTTATAATCAGAAAATATCCAGAACCATTTAAGAAATAATGTTATTCAATGGGAATTATAGTCACTCCTTATTATCACACATTAATATAATTATTATATTAGAATATAAATTAAATTTATTTCTCGAAAAAATAAATATTAATATATATTAATGTTTTTTAAATACAATACAAATTTTTCTGTTATGTAATTTTTTAAATATATTACAGTTGTCAACCTATCCGGTAAAATAAGGTTCGGGTAAACTAACGGATCAGGTAAAGTAAATCTCAAACCCATTGCCATAGACCTCAATGTTAAATACCAACCATTCCTGTAAAAAAACCGATCGGGTAAAGTAAATTCCATTTCCAAACCACTTTACCCGATAGGTTGTCAACTGTATTTAGAAAAATTCTCAAATATGAATCTCTAATATTTATTTCATTATTTTCTTTTTTCATTTCCAATATTTGCCGACAAAACTGAGACAACAAACTATAAATTTTTTTATTTGTTTTATAAAAATCAATCTTTTTTTTTGTATAAGTTTTATGTTTTTTATTCATAACTTTTAAATCTTAATTAATATTTATTTTAAATCTTCAGATATTTAATCACCATGCTTGAATTATTAATTCATCGATTTATATAATTTTTTAACATTTTAGGGTATATTTAGATTTACCTAGATCGTATGATGTTCTCTATTGTTTATATATGCAATAAGAGTTCATTTTCGATTAATTTGGTCATTTCCATATATTTTTTCAACTGATGAAGTCAAACAGCCATCAGTGAGTCAAACAAATTATTGAATTTATAAAAAAAGTAATAATAAATTACTTAAATTTTTGGAAAAACATCTTAAAAATGTCATAAAATTATTTTCAAAATTATTGTGTTTTGGATAACCATTTGCTGTATTACATAAGATAACTCTTTTCCCATTATTTTTAGCAAAAATTAAAGTTTTTTAGTTTTATTTAAAATTTAGGTTAAGTTTAAACCATAAAAGATACAGAATTTAACCTTTATAAGATAATGAGCATGCTCCAATTAGTATGAATCGTATTTATCATTAAAATATTGTAAAAATCAAATTTGATGTTCTCTACCAATTATGTCTTATATAGCATCAAGTTATTAGGCCTTGATCAAATTATTTCCTATTATATCCCTTATTCGAATTTCGAATAAGAGGTTATGTTTTAAAAATGCTACTAAATTAGACCATGGTGATCAACAATATGATGATATTATACGATATTTGGTATTCTGAACCACAGATTCATTAATTGAACTCAATTTTTGTCTCTTTTTTCAAAATATAATAATAAAACAAATTTAAAAGAATTAAATGTTTGACAAAATATCTTCATTTTTATTGTATTATTAACATTAAAAATAAGCTCTTGTAAAGTGCGAAAAAGAAGTACTTGTTCAACTGTATTGAGATTTGAAATTTCATCAGTAAGAGTTTTATTAGTCACGAGTAAATTGAAACATAGACTTTATTTCTACACGTAAATTATTTTGTCCAAGATCACATTGTAAAATTTACTTTTTCGGCTTTATTTCTATTTAAAAATCATTTAATTACTTATTTGAAGTTAAGCTGAAATTTTGATAAAAAACATAAAATATACTTATATTCTAATATTTATCTTTAAAACAAAACTAAGAAATAAGAAATAATATATTTTTATATTTATAAGAAATAAAATACAAAATAATTATGAGTTAACTCTTATATTGGAGTTAAACCAGAAATCAATTAATATTTTGTCTTAAATAAGTTCACAAATTTTCGATATATTTTGTTAAACGAATTTAATTTAATTAAAAAAAGTATTAATTGTTTGAATTCTTTTAAGACAAAAGGTTTTGGCCTTCAGTTAAATGATTGCCTTTAAGTGTCTATTATTTATAAAATACTTGAATTAAATTAAACAAAAATATTAGTGTTAGTGAGGACTGGTTTTTCTGAGCCTCTAATCAGTGAATGTCGAATCCGAATGAGGTTAACGTTAAGGAACATAAATGAGCCATAAATGAGCCATACTTTTCATACTTTTCATAGCTCTTAGAGTTTGGCACAAATAATTCGAGAGACAACACTAATAGCAATGGATTCGCGTTTTGTTTTCTTCATATTCTTATTGACATCAATGGTAATAATGGCGTCAATAGATGGTACCGAAGCAGTGTTTGAGATGGCGTGTATGGATAAATGTCTTAAAGTTCGTAGATGCAAAAAATATGGTTTGGTTTCACTGGACTTCGACTGTGACCGACAGTGCAAAAAGAAGTGCTATAAGGTATCCATTCCTTCCATTCCTTACTATTTTTCTTTAGATTTTCTAAATATTTGACTCTAATTTTGTAAAACATTTTTCAGGTAAAGGCATAAAAGGCCTAAAAGGCGTAAAAATCAATAATATTTTCAACCATTCATTTAATTTAAGAATTTTTCAAATTATTTTTCACAACAATTCTTAAGTATTTGAATATTTGAACTCTTTTTTCATTATATAATTATTAATTATTATATGACTTTTATATGTATTTTATGTCAAAATATGATATTCTTTTGTATTTAATAATTAATTTAAATAAAATAAAATTTACGACAAAATCTTTGAACGTTTAAAGCAATGGATATATCGATGACCTAATATTAAAGGCATTAATTATGTGAATTTCAATGTCTTATGTCTTATGATATTTGAGTTCTTATTAAGAATAAATTTGAGTCAATATAAGTCACATTCGTTTCTAAATGTATTTAAAGCCTCAGGAAATAAACATTTTTTGCAAACTATTTATGTATTCATACATATATAGTATGAGAAACAGAAAATTCTTATCGACAAATGAATTGACCGCTATTTCAGTGTAAAACTCGTATTGACTCGAAAACACTAATTGGAGAATAAGTGATCCATCAATAGTTTATTGGTTTTGAAAATTCTTATAATTAATAAACAAATAGTTTTTTCAATTATTTATGGTTTGGTTTATGAATATTTGATCCGAACCTTAATATTCATATCGACTGAAAAACTCAATTCGTTGTCCAAACAAATGATTGATATTTTCCTGTTTTCAATCATTTTGATTGAGATATTTAATTAACTTTGGAAAACGTTTCAAAATTATCTTTTTTTTCTTCAATTCATCAAAATTTCAATTTTAAATTATAATAAAATTCATATGAATTTGAGAAATGATTTTTAAATGAAAATAATAACTAATTTTTCATTTATTAATGATTAATAATCAGTGATTATCTGATGACTTCTAATAGTTAATAGTCAACTCTTTTTACAAACTTTTCTCAACTCTTTTAACAAATTTTCAAATAATTTTAGTTAAACTTAAGACAAATAAAATTAAAGTTTATTTTTTTTTAATGTTTTTGTGTTTATGATTGGCTTTAATTGAATGCAAGAGTTTGTTAGTCAAGAGCTTTATTTCTGACCCTAAAGTTTGAGTTTTTATTTTAGAAGTGATGATCAATAAATAGTTAAACTTATGGTGGGCTCGAAAAGTGTATCAGCGATGACAATGATTTCAATATTAACCCCTCTATACCCCCAGTGATGACTAATCACTGCATAAAAATTCAATTTTTAATCTCAATTTAAAAGCTTTAAATTTATAGAAAATACGTAGAATTGGTTACCCATTGATTAGCCGCCACTCAAAGTGTATGGAATGTGTGAATGAGTGAACATTTCTTTTGTTTTAGATTTTGTTTTTTCTTTTGAAATTAAAAAAGAAATTTGATTTAATTGAAAATTTAAATTAAAATCAAAATCAAATGTCGTATTCAAACATATACTCAACGGGTTATCTCATCCAATCTCTTTATTTGTCGCCCAAATGGTCGGACATAACATTTGTGGTGAGCGGAGAACAACTGTTTGCCCACAAATTTGTTTTGGTTCGCAAAAGCATTTTCTTTAAAACACTTCTCTTCGGAGATTTCAAAGGTATAATTTATAAAACATTGATAGTTAAAATAACCATGGTTATCATTTTTACTTTAATAATCTGTTCAAAGAAAAGAGAGAAAAAGAAATTGTTTTGAAAGAAATCAATTCGGAGGCCTTTAAACTACTTCTTAAGTACTGCTACAATGAAGACCTCTTACCCTCTGACTGGCCATCAGATGACAATTCATTCCTCGTCAGTGAAGTGCTGAAATGCGCGCATTTGTATGAAATGAAAGAGTTGTCAGTCATTTGTGAACTGAAACTAATCGGTCAGATGTCTGTCCATAATTTGATGGATATCTTGAATTTCGGAGAAACTTATGAATTAAAAAGAATTAAAATTTTTGGCAAATTATTTGTCAAATATTTCGGAAAAGATGTCATTACTTCAGAAAATTTCCTGAACTGCAAATCAATAGAAAGCGTGAAATTTATACTGAAGACTATGAAAGTCGAGGAAATCTCTCGAATTGAACTTTTGCTAAGAATTGTAGAAAACAATGGCTTTAAGTTAAATCAATTCATTGATTGCATTCAAATCAACGAATTAACAATCGATGACTTGAAATGTATTTCAAGTCACGACTTAAATGTCTTCCCAGAAATCGCTATAAAGAAGATCCAAATATTAGAGAAATTAGTCAGTGATTTGAAACTACAAAAGACTTCTCCCGCGACAACATATCAACGGCCATATTCTTCAGTTCGGCCAAGAGATGACTACTTATCTCATTATGGTTATGATTACGAGTACTCCGACTGAAAGCACATCTCATAGTTAAGTGTTTCACTCAATACCCGAAGTTTTAAATTCTGTTCAACAAATGACGAAATGTTTAATAATTCTTCAAAAATCATAAAAAGTCTAAACTATGAAATCATTTCTTTCTTTCAATACTTTTAAGTCTTTTCTTTGATATTATTATTAATAACTTAAATATTTGTTCGAAATTTTTATTGAATTTTATGTAAATTCATTTCAATTAATATAAGATTTTGTTCTATTAATCAAAAGGTATAATCGAGGGAAAAATCTTTTGAAAACTTGACTCAACTAATAATTAATGGTTGAATGAAATTAATTTTTTCTTTATAATTATCGAAGAATTCTTTTGTATTAAAATTTGAATAAATATCCAGTTTTTCGAATAATTTTTAAGTTTTATTATTTAAAATTTTTAATATTTAAAACCATTTATTAATTTAATTATTCTTTTATAGAACACATTTAACAACATTTACACCATTTTTTTGCAAAACCCTTGAATTTGTTATTTCTGATGAAGTCTATTACTATGAACCCAAGTAACTAGATACTTTTAAAATATCAATAATTAAGAAGAAAATGACCGCAATTCCATAAAATGATAGGAATCTTGTAATCAATGACTAACGAAAGCGTTTGAAGAATATCTGCCGATTGAATCACAATTTGGTAACAGAAGAGAACAGAACACCAGCACAGAACAGAACAGTGGCTCAATTCTAGTGTTGGTCTTTCATTAGAATCAGTGAATCAGTGGTGAGAACTACTATACAAAACTTAAAGAATACTCGAAATGAATGAACTCGTTTTCAAGTCTATTGACCCGCTTTTGGCTTCGATATGGAGTTTGCGTTCTGTTGTGGAACTGGAAGTGAGTGTTTGATAACAGGTTTGGTCGTTGTGTTGGTTTTACTAAATTATATGTTTACATAAGAGTGAACTATAGGGGATCAGTGAGAGGGAGACTTTACTTTAGACCTATAATTAAGTGTTGAGGTGTGGTTCCATCCAAAGAGAATATCAATTAAGGAACAACTTATGAGGAGGTATTGCAGGCCTGAGTGCTATCAATATTATTTCTTATGATGAGTGGCAGTGAAGGCACTCAAAAATTCATTGTTGTGCTTAGGCTTAGAGGTGGTCCGGCTTTGGATCGGGTTTCGCTCATAACAACTGTTCCTTAATTCTCTTCGGGAGGTCTACTCCATGACATGATATATACTTCTATGAGTGACCCCTCATTGACTCCTTCACCAAAAACTTTAGTTCACATACTTATCATTTATTGGAATTCGATTCCAGTCACTAATGTCTGAGGTCTGACCAAAATCTATAGAATAGTCTTAATTCATAACTAGTTATGACACCAATGAATAAAAAACCGGTCATTCCTTTACAACTCCTACCACTTAATGGACTTCACTTTTCTATTATAAGTTATTTTTATGAATCGCTTCTAAATAATGAGTCGATATTTTTTATAAGCGCTGGTGTTTGACATCGCCAGCACTACACTACCACTACTACTACCACTAGCACTACCATTACCACCAGCACAGGCATCACCGCTATGAGTGTACAAAAAGAGCCTTATTTTTCGATCAAAATTTGATGCAAACGTTAGGATCAGCGCAAATGATTACCAATGTTTTAGTGGCTGTTCAGACGACTATTCCCTATGGAATGGTAGCTCTGGAAGACTACCTGAATCATTGAGTGGTGTGTTTTGGACCATTGCTAGAGCTCATCAAATCATACGATGCATTTCGAAAATGTGCTGCACGTGAGCACTGGTCCATAAAGTTGGAGCTCAAACTAATCAGAGATATATGACGTTTTCATGTGAACCAAACACCAAAACTAACCGAATTCTGTTCTCAGAGCACAACAGACATAACATTAGCCCCAATACTATCTCTCAGTCTATGATTAAATTGCGTTCTTCTGATGAATCAGTCAAATACTTATATAATGGGTCCGCACACGAACTCAAACATTAAAAACATTAGACATAATATAAGCCCATAATCTTCAAGAGAAGTGAATCACAGCTCACAAAACAAAAGCAGACTCTTCACAGTTTGTGGAGTAAGTCTTGCCTTCCCTTTCCATTCCTTTCCATCCCTCACCATCCTTACCATCTTTACCATCCTTACAATCACTCATTTCTCTTTTCCTAAACTTTTATAAATTTTAAATTTTGGCTAATTTTGACTCAATTGACACAAATATAGGAATTTAATGTTTTAATAGATTCGATAAAAGAGTTTTTTGTTCGTTATTTAAATGATTACATAAGAGAGCAGTCGGTGTTTGTGTGAAAACAGCATTAATCTGAATAATCCATTTTATAATGAAGTGCACATTTCCGTAATCTACTCAATACAATGGTTGTTCTATGGATGTAAGGCCACCTGCCATTGAGTGTCGGCCATAGAGTGGCTGCCATACAATGTCGTAGTCATAGAGCAGAGGCTAAACAGAGGGGAAATCTATGCTTTAGAACATATCGAGCGGTGAAATACATTTTCTACGAACAGAGTGTAGACCTTCACACAAATCAATACAAGTATTGATCAGTTTTGTAGTGAGAGAATAAGTTATGACTACAGTCTTCCTCTTTGCCTACCAGTGCCACTGTTAGACAAGAGCCACACCCGACCATTGCGTGCTCTACAAACTAAGCGCTTAACCTCTACTAACTCTGCATTCTATCTCTTTATTGCCTTCGAATAGACAAACGTTTATATATATTTCGCGCAATTTTTTCAATCCATAACTCAATAGTTTTGTTGTCAGTTATATAATAGTCTTCTCAATAATGACTGTTCACTAATGGAAAGCTAATCATTGATCTGAATAAACAAATTCATAAATTCAACAACAATGAGCTCAAACGCAAACATAAAAACAGTTCATATGCACATATTCTTTAAGTTCTACACAGTTCTAAACGGCCACCTCTTTAGCACAGAATAACATATGCTTTTGATTGCCATTCACTCCTTATCTGAAAGGAAACACACGTTTTAAGAAAACAAAATAATTAAAATTTATTGATTCCTAAACATAAAAAAAGATAACAGAAAATTGATATTCGAATTAGACTCGAAGTGTGTGTACCTTATGATTGTACCCATGTTCATGCCCTTGTTCATGCCTTTGTTCATGCTCTTGCTCAAATAATGTTACTAAAATGAACAAAACTGAAAAAGTTGAAGAACAGGAGAAAAGCCGATTAAAAACATTGAATAGCATTAAATAGAAGTTCTCCTAAATATGAGATCGGATTGTCTTTGGCTTCTATTCTATTGTATAGTAAACTGTCATTAATGTGGTCTCAGTTTGTTATGTGAAGGATCTGTTCAGTGAAGTCGAGTTTTAAAAACAAGCGATTTATTATGTAATATAAGTGTCGATCATTACTAAGTATCTGAATATTAATAAGGGAGGAGAGAGTGGAGTGCAGTCGACTGTTCGACGAAAAGGGCATTCATTGTATCACTAATGCATAAAACCTTCAATTTTTGAATCCAATTCTTTGGCAAATATTTGAGTGAATGCGAGCGAAGAACAGAACAGAAAATGTGAACTCCGAGTGAAAGTCCAAAAGTTTTTCGATGAAGTAATGCAGTATTTTTTGTTAAAAGGCGTCGTTTGCATTCTTAACGTCCAACTTTTGGTTAAGTAAAGGTTCCCTTTCTCTAGGCTATGCAGCTCGTGGTCAGGCCTACCTTTACTTCATGTGTTTCTTTCGATTATTTTTAGCAATAAAACACAAGACTTATAGCATTTTTTGTCGGCCCTATTCTCATAACTCATCTATAAGTGAAGACCCCTCTCAGGCTGTGCTATCGTTAGGAGTAATCATTTCGACTCTGGCCTTAGAAATGCATAACTTATATATTTATTGAAGAATTTAAATACAAATTTCACTTTTGATTATTTTAATCAATAAAAGGTTTTGTTTTACAAATAAATAATACAATTAATGATAAAATGGTTTAAATTAGAAATTAAATAATAATCGATGAAATCAATTGCAAAGAATTGCAAGATTTGATCGAACTATTAAATTATCTTGCTTAAATTGCTTAAATTGTTTAAATTATTATTTACATAAAATTCATGAAAAACATATGCAATTTGTGAACACTTCTAACAAATTGAAAATCGAGGCCTTCCTTCGGGCAAACATATAAATAGAGTAATTGTTTTAGATTAGAGGCTAAACCAGAGATAAACACTACTTTTCACTACTTTCTCCAAATGACTACTTCTTTCTCACATAAATACTAAACACTTTGGCATTACTTCAGACATACATAGGTTTTGATGAAGTAATTTCACAAATAATTATTTTGCGCACTCTTTCACCCAAAACCAAACCAATATAAGGGTCTGACAGCTATCAAATCACTGGAGTCTTATCGAAATATGAAGATTCCCTCCCCTTCTCATACATTTTTACATAAAACGTGAGTAGGAAGATATTGAAGATCCGGCACATTTTCAACTATTATACTTTTACTGAGTTTTAGTGAGTATGAGCTCAGGTTTATTCCAAAGTTTCCGACAAATTTTAGAGTAAATAACAAAAATAGAAAAAAGAAATGATTAAAACAAATGATCACACAATACATCATATGATAGAAACTTCAATCAAATGAGATCTAAATAAATCCATTTCACTGTTTCACTGGTTTTCTCTTTTGGGTTATTCTTAGAGTTTATCAAATGATTTGGGATTTGTTAGCAGTTCTCGGGTCAGTCTCCACGTCATCTTTGCTGCGTTTTCAAGAGAGCTATAGATTCAATGAATACACCAAAGATTAGGTCAATTGAAAGCAATTTCTAAAATATATAAATTTAATGTAAGTTAATGTAAACTCTGCTCTTTTAACGTTGCCTTCAATCCAAACGAATTTAATAAATATTCAGATGAAGTGAAAACTCATTAAAATCGCGTTTCACTCCCCATGTATTCAATGCATTCAATTGCAGAATATCTGAGAAATAAATTCTCACTTTTCATAAGAGCTAAACAGTTATGTTATGTTATGTTTGGTTTGGTTTTTATATTTCGCTAAATTACGACCAAATTATAGATAAAAAGGGAATGTGGGATAAGTGGGATAAGAACATATGTTTCACTTAATTGTGTTTGAATTTAGTTAAATTGAAAATATTAGTGAATCATAGATTGCAAACCTGTGAGACTTTCCCCGAAATAAGTCGAGATTAGGCAAAAAATAGTGCGGACATCGCCGACACTGAAGACATGATATGAGCTGAAGAAGTATTCCGTTGATTCTGTCACCCAAAACGACTTCATCCCATTCGCACTCTCGCGGGTGTTTCTCACACTCATATAATAACAGTGTTTTCAGATGATAGGCATTTATAGGGAGTCCGGGCAAATCTAAGTGACGATCGCGTAGTGTTTTTAAAATTGAAAGACATTTTTTACGACATCCGCCCTAACAGACAGTTTCGACGAAAAGAGAATCCAATTAATTATAAGAATATAGTCATTAAAATTCATTACTATTAAGCGATATATCATTTTTAAACTATTTTTTGAATGAGTTTTGAAGGAAGAGCTCAATTATTTTTCATCCATACCTGAAGTAATCTATTTTCAGCCTCAAGAAAGCTAAGAACCCAGGCGTCCCCTTCCATTGAGCTCTGTTTGCCCTGTTTTGTGATCATTGATTAAACTCTTGTCGACACAATCTATGAATTCGTGAACAAACCTGCAGTGAAACGCATTCTTTGCTGAGCAAATCAAAACCTTCAGCTTTCACTTCTGCGACAATGTTTGGGGGTGGCCAAGGGCATGTCGGCATTGGCCAGTGCGCCGCCGAACGAGGCCAAAGGCCACTGCATCGAAATGCTGTCAGACCGATAGGATATTTAATACAAACTCGTCTTTTGTTTCAAATTTGTTAAAAATTATTGAAAAATTGCGTATAAATACCAGGTGTTATCTGAACCACATATCGCTCTCTGATTCTCAATTTGACTTCACTGGTGTCCGGTATCATTTTGACTATATCCCGATAACTACTTTTATCACAGGCCTGCGCCACCTTTAAAGAGGAGCCAATGTTTTAATGAAATATTCATTTAAATGTTTTAGTGATTATAATAATTGTTAGACAATATAAGAGTAATATTAAACACAATATAAGCCTTTTGGGTATATTTGGGTATATTTTATGTGTTTATGAATTTTCAACACAAATGTTTTGGGCGTTAAAATGATTTAACGATTAATTGAGAATATGTTTAACTATTTTCTGGACTAAAAATTAATGGTTAAAAATAAGCTGAACTCTGAATACTCACTAAAGTTTGAAATCGAGACCGTATTTTACGTGCGCTTAAGTAACCGCTCGCTGTAATGAACTCAACCCATAAAGACATCGAACGCTTTCGGCCATCGGATAACTAATTCCAAAGAATTTAGTCAAATGTCATTATTATAGATAATAGTAATGTTACCTTTAAGACAGCACATCCCGGGAGAGAGCCGTCGTCGACGAAATTGAAAACACCCATTTGATTTAAATATAAGACTACTTCGAATTCTGTGGGCGATATCACTTCCAACCCTAATAAGATAATGCCATACATTTTGACATTTATAATAACTTTAACATATTTATAGTTTCATAAACAATAGGTTCAAACAATTCTTATTAATTTTTCATTTATTAGTTAATTCTTTTCGTTTTATAGAATGATTTATAAACCATTTGTTATATCTTTCAGTCGAAGAAAATTGAATAAAAATCTAATTAAACTTTAAAATTAATTATCTTTTCTTTTCTCGAGAATAAGTAATTTGATTGCAGTCTTCAAGAATTAGAATCTCATATTTTATACATTCTTTGAGTCTAACAAGAATTTCCTAGCATTGAATTTACCTAGCACCCTATGTATCCTATGCATCCTACGGCGCAAAATCTAGTCATTAATTAGAGAACTCTTATTATTGAATGCTTTTCCTTATTATTAGACAAAAAGTTTTGAAGTATATATAAGTATGAAATCATTTTTTCATTTGGCAATGGTTTGACCAAAAGGTTTTGGTCCACTTATTTGAAGAATCGATTACACCGTTTGAAGTCGATGTCATTTATAAGATTAATGGATAAACGTTTCTCACGTTTTTTTAGTACTTCTTATTCAAGCCTTTAAACTATATTTCAACGGTTTTTACTTCATTGCCATTAAGTTTAAATTATTTGATTTATTAGACAACCATTTATTTCAATTGTTTTGAACGCAAACAAATATTATGACAATCGAAAATCAATGACTTCTATCCATTTAAACTGTTATCCATTTAATTTTGGAATTCCTTTTGCGCTAAAATTGATTATTTTTTACTTCTGTTTAGAATTCAATTCATTCAATGATTTAACAAAAGAACTTATTATTGGATCTAATTATTCAAAGAAAGGCAAAACATTTGGAACTTATATATAATGTTTCAGATATTGTTTAATATATGATTCCAAACAAAAATCTTTTCAATTAAAACAAATCATAAAAATATTTCGATTAAATACTATAAAATTTGTTCGAAAATTAGATTATTTTATAAAAGTTTCGGCGAATAAATACCGAATTAAAGACTAGTAATGAAAAAGTATAACAAACCCTCGTAGTGTCCGTTGCATTCTGTGAGGCTTGATATGAATCTGGGTTCTTGTACTTCTACTTCTTTGAGAACATCTTGCACTATTTTCGTTATCTCACGAATTGTTTTTGCGATTTGACCCCTCCTATGGAAAGCAATTTTAGCCTTATATTAAATAAATTTCACTTAAAGTTAAGATTTTATTTTTGTCTGAAAGGAAGCAAATGATACGCAAACGAATGTATTTTCAGTTCAAAAGCAATAAAAGAATTTATGCGTTGTTTAAGTGCAGGTCAATAGTCTTTTTAGGGATTAACTACTTCTGCTTTTCTGAAACTTTAGCGCTACTCTTAATTAAGATAAGATTAAAAGTGATTATTAGTAATAAGTAATTAATTTTAGAAATAACCGATTGAACACATCTTAAGGACACTTTTTAAGAGGAAACACCATTTTCTCATAATTAGTGAGTAATGCGACAACAGATTGAAAAATAAAATAATCCGGTTATTAATTGCTTATCATATGGTTATGAATCGGATATTTTCTCAATTAAAGCACATTTTGATTTAAGAATAGTTTCAAAAGATCTCACCGGTAGACAACCCTTTCATTGCAATATTTATTTATATGAAAGAGTAATTTGCTGGCACCGAGTTGTGAATCAGGAGGAACAAGCATTTCTAGTGATTTTTATCTTGTTATTCTTTGTAAAACAGCACTTAAATCACATGAATTGACTCCGGAATAATCAATTCTTTATCAGTTGTGTCGTATCGATAGATGGGTTGAAAAGTTTGTGGCAATAATTTATATGAATAACATTTACGAAACCAATAAAAAGATATTAAAAAAAGAGAATCTTATTGTCACTCAAATTGTTTTCACATCCAAAGAGTGGCACAAATACTGAATCTATAGTTGTGTTTGAAATCTATACGAAACAACATTTGTAGTGAGACTATCAACGATTCGGATATTTTTGTCAGAAGCGAATTAGTGACTGAGCAGTCTCTCAGTCCTCACAACTAAGTGAATGTCTCCGACACTATTTCTTTTACGCTATTATTGCAAACGAGAAGTAAAAGTTTATATAAAGAGCTGCAAAAAGAGCTCTGAATTCATAGTATGAATATCTCGTTAGTGTTGGAGATGTCGAAGATGCCACGCGCTCTGGCAATAGGGGCGGTGCTGTTTGTTTTAGCATTGGCTGCGGAGTAAATGCTATTTCATATAAATCTTGTGTGTGAGGTCTACTCTTATACCACTTCCAACCTTTCTTTTTATATTAATGATTGTCTGTTCTGTAATGTAATCCTATATAATGTATGGCAAATGCTTTCTTCTCGTTCTTTCTCTAAGAATCAAAAGTGACGGAACCGCATATGCAGTACATCCGAACCAACAAAATATATGTTTTTCTTCGCAAATCAGTTGAGGTTTTCGCCAAAATTTGTCGATAAATATTAGTTTCGTTTAGAATCCGCTCAAATTTACACTCATTTCTGTCAAATAATCACTTCTTCAGAGGTACTGACTATTTCCGCCACTGTTATCATCGATTTTTAGCCTCCATTGTTGTTATGTAGCCTTTCTTCGATCTGCTATTTCCCAAATTCTGGTAAAATGCGAATAAAGTGAATTAATCTTGGTTATTCACTTTATGGCTTCAACTCTGTTTTGATATTTGATATTTTAAGGCAAATATTTTGATATTTAAAATATTTGTGAAAAGTTTGATCGTAAATAAATTTATATGGAATTAAATTCTGATTAAACGACCCTGCAACATTTAAATCAAGACATAATATTTAAGGTATAAGTACACAATCAGTCAAAATATATTTCATTTATCATTTAATTGAAAGTTTTTTGAAAATCGTATTAAACTTTTCATTTAAAATGAATTTATATTTATTTGAATAAATATTTGCGTTAAGAAACTTAAGTTTTTTTTACAATTAATGGACGTATCGTAAGATTGACGACAACTCTCTTTCAAAGTAATAAACAATCATTTGATTGATTTGTGAAATCATAGTTTTGTTGAATAAAAATTCATGACTTGAGTTACATTTCAAACAATAAAGAAAAATAAGAAAATATTTTATTCCTTATTTTTTAATCTCTTTGAAAGACATACGAATTTTGAGAACTAAAATAAAATTTCAAAAAAATTCATGTGATCTCCAGTTAATCAATCAAATCAAAAGAGTATTCAGAGACTCATTCAAAGCTCTAAACATTTTTTTGTGCTTTCAATCACCCAATGCTTCATAAAAATTAAGTTAAGGCATGTGCAAGAACATATTTTTATTCTGAAGAGACTGAAAATTTGAAATTTCAATTTGAAAAGTTCTTCATTTTATTCTATTTTTAATTAAATCTTAAATAATTTAAAAGCAATATTTTGACCTCAACTTAATACCAGTTACAGTATATGAAAGGATTGAAGTCTTGCACATCTTTCTTTCGGAGCTCTTGTTTAGAATTTTCAATGAGTTGTCTGAATCAATGATTTATTGACATCAAATTAATTTCAAGTCATTATCTAATTGTCAGTTAAGTTTGCATAAGATATTTATCGCAATATTATTGAATCAAAACTGATTTGAATTTTTCCCAAAATATTGTCGATAGTTTGAAGAATATAGAAAGTATGGAACCGTTACAGTGATTACCAATTTCGCGAAATTACTTAATTTATTTGTCTCCAAATGTAATATATCTTCAGTTGTTAGCGATGGGAGAAAAATAAATTTAGTGTTTTGTGAGTTTCATATACTCGTAATATATCCTCAAAGCCGTAGAGGCCATGGCTTGGAGTCTAACACCCACTGCGACAAATGAACAAAATTAAAACTATAATAACAATTAAATTTTTATTTTTTCTGACGTTAAAACTTTTATTACTTAAGACTATAAATAAACTTAAAATTCAAATATTATACAAATGTCTTAACTAAAACTCAATTAAAGTCATTCATTCGTTTCGTTTCGAATTTCAAATCAAAAGTAAATCTGAATTTGAAAACCAATTCATGTTTTTATGATTTCATATTTAATTTCTATAATCCTTAATATTAATGCCTAAATTAAATATAAATAAAATAAGCATGATCATTTTATAGGCATAACTATGAAAAAGTACGTCTTAATACACAGAAATAAGATTTAATTTTTTATATTCATATAAGAGATGTGTTCTATAGTAAATTAATTTTAAATAATTATATATATAAACAAATTTTTCTTTTTTAAATATTAAGAACAGTTGTTGAAACTGTTATAGAAGTCTAATAATCGAGTTAATCATAATTATAAGCAAGGTCGCTTTAAATTCCTAATGACTCATTAATGAGTCAATATTTTTGTATTAAACTTTACTTAATTATTAATATTTAATGTAAATAACAAATCACTTAATATTTAGTAATGAATTTAAATTTTATAACTAAAAATTTATAATATTTTTAAACAAAAATGTAATAAAAATCTGGATTTTGTTTTATAGTTATGTTTTGTTTTATGTTTGTTTGAAAGACAAGGAGAAAATGGTCGACATATTTTAGGTAAGTTAATTAATTTGGTTGAAAATGTAACTTGCAAAATGTAAAGATAATTTTCCAAAGAACTATAACTATCATGTTAGTTCTATTAACTTTCAATAATATGATTATCACAATATTTTTCATTAATCATCAAAATCTTTAATTTATGAGTTATTAATAAAATTAAGACTCGTTTGAGTCTTAAAACAGTTGCTTTTGGAGACAAATATTTGGAAAAACAAAAAGATTCATAACTAAAATGTAGCCAATCATTAGAGTCATTACTTAATCATTACTTTGAAATGTTATAACTTTAATAGTCATTGAATAAAATCCTTCAAAACTTATTTAAAAAGTCGAATGAATTTCTCTAATTTGAAGTTAACTTAAAGATTCAAAATTTTTTATTGAAATCCAAGTAATGATTCAAAACTAATGAATTGATGCAAAAATTTTGTGCGACATTTATATGCCTTTCATTTGGAATATCTTTAAAACAAATTAATTTTAGTTAAAATCAATGATTATTAACTCTGACCGACAGCTGTGAGACTCTGTATTAGACTTTTGGTCATTTTATTGAATGAGAGAAATGAAAATTAAGTTTTGTTTTCAAGAGTTATTCAGTCATATGGAAAGGAATGAGCCCTGAGCTGAACGACTGTCTTATCTTGATATGTCAAAAGCTAAGGAGAAATATTTCTTTGGGAGCAAATAATTATTTTTAAAGACACCAAAAGATTATTATCTGACAGACAAGGACTGACTGCCAGGACTGGCAGGACGTGAAGAACTCACCGGTCATAACATTGAGACGACAAAAAGTGAATCTATACTTATCTGAACACAACTTTTTATTGCCAACTCTCTAACCATTTAAAGACTCTCCACTTTAAGAGACAGAATCTCTTTGACATTATTTCCACAAATAATTATTATTTCCGATTCACTGATAATCTAAACTTGAAATTCACGAGAATTTCGATTTAATTTGCATTTTAACAAACTTTAGATAAAATCCAATTTTTGAGCCAAACTTTTATTAGCTTTAAATGAATGCTTTCACGTATTTATTCACATCTTTTTTATTAGTTTTCAAAACTATGCGAACATAAGAATAAAATCTGAGGACTAATTACTCCTGAATTGTAATCTATGAATTATACCAAAAAAGATGTTCTGATATTAAACTAAAATTTATAGAATATAAGTCATATCGAATTGATTAGTCTCTTATAAATTCTTGATATTTGATAAAATATCACGAATTCAATGGTAGTTATCATTAGTTTTTGAAGACTCTAATTGTCTTTAAATTCGTTAAAATAATATTTTCTTAAATGATTTTCATTGTTATCTGAAATAAAAGTATATCTCAAACTATTTCAGTGAATAGTTTTGGACACATTTTAATGCATTTTGTTTTCACATAATTTAAAATTTGTTATTCATCTGAAGTAAAGCGAAAACTAAACGAAAGCCGAACTCCTTTTTCTTCAAATGTTATAATAAAAATATTTTCACTAAATCTTATTGTCGGTCATTCAGCTGATGACCAATAGGTTGAGTGGAGAGTCTCGAGAGTATGTGCCGACCGGCACTTCATAAAAGAGAACATTTGGATTCTCCGGTGAATTCAATGCATTCATAGCAAACAATGGCTTTATTTGAAAGTAATCGGGCGGATAAATATCGCGTACAGATAACTTTGCTCTCAATGTGGCCGATGGTGACAGTGCTGGCAGTGCTCGCACTAACTCTAATATGTCAGTAAATGCCCTAAAAGAGGTGCCGTTTCTCAATACATATTCAATAATAGGAGAACTGTTAGACCGTCTGTTGCTTTGGGCAAAACATATCCAGACTTTTAGTATGAGTTCATATTCTCAACACTACAATAAAGAGATTTCATATTCTTTTTTATATGTTTGCACTCCATTTAAAATACATAAATAAAGAGATATGACTTTCAATCGATTATTCGTGTTATTCGATAGTCCTCTAAATGTTAACATTTTTTTCAAAACTATTAGTCTTTTGAATAATTTCTTTTAATCCGAAAAATTCTTTTATTGGTCTGAAGAGAAACACATCATTAAAATAGAAAAATATGTTTTTCAATCACTAAAAAATACAGTCGTTTTTCAATTGAACTGAGAAACGACTGGGAAGTCGAGGCAAACATTGAGGCATTGCATGCCTGGTATACCTGACTGACGGCCTCTTCTCTAAATAAGTCTGGTTATAGGCTGGACGTGTCGACGCCAAAGAAGACACTTTTCACAGCAGGACTGCCATACGATAGCTATCGATCAGATAAAAAACTAAAATATTCTTTATATGGACTATCATTTAATACGAGTTGACATAATAGTTGGTTTGTAAACAATGCAGTCCTCCGTTTATTTCAAATATATGATAATCTCTATTAATTCTGGGCTGAGTCTGACGTTAAGAATCTTTAGTGAAGAGTCCACTAACGAGTCTCACATTTGATTTTCATGCAATCAATTCTCACATCTCTTCTGTTTCTAAGAGATAAACGAATTAAAGTCACAAATACTCAGAGTCTTCACATAATTGATTGTTTTAAGTCGAAAATATTATGGACTCAGAGCTCAACAAACGATTAAAATTCATTTACTGATAGACATAAGACTGGATTTAAGATCCTCTGATAAAAAACTAAAAGAAATGACAGATTAGACCCTATCTTTTTTGAATTAGCCCTACTATTCTTCACAATGGGATATGACTATACTATTCCTTTTTAGTACATTACTGTAGTCTAATATTCCTCCCCTGAAGATATTCAATGTGTCATCAGTTGAATAATAGTTTAAATTAATTTTCTTATAAGTATTAATAATAATTAATAGTAGTAATAAAAATAGCAATAATTAAAGTAATAATTAAGCGATGATTAGATAATTATGAATAGAAAATATCGACAAAAACCACAAAACGTTTTAAATATTCTTTGGCTTCAAATTTATTTTTAGATAAGATTTTTGGCTCATGTTTTGAGTTTTTCTTTCAAAATATTTAAAATCCAAACAAAAAAACGAAATATATTTTAAATATTTATCGATCGCTTATTTGCGGCGACTCTTTCTTTAAGACTAACAGAAAATTGAATTCTCTTTCGATTAAATGTTAGTTACAATAACCAAACGAATGGAAAAACAGTTGAATCAGTTCTCAATAATTGTTTGCAAACATTTTGATAATAATAATGTCGAGTTGTCTGACATTGAATACATTCTTTGTGAGTGTCGGCCAATGTTTTGGAAGTGTAGTGACTGACGAGAGTCTCATCTGAAGGGTCTCTATGAGTGCCAAATTTGATTATAACTATTCGCTAATGTATTACAAATTGAATTACTCGATAACATTAGTTTCACAACAAATGTATTTATGGATAAAATTATAGTTCGAGTGAAGCGATGATTCCCGGACTCAATTCAATATTGAATTTTGCAAACATTTCATTGAATTTGTGTTATCAGAATCGCAGTAAAAGCTCTATTTCTCTCTACTTCTCTCTCCCACCAAACGATATCTCCCTTCAAATGACAAAAAATAACTCAATTAAGAGTAGAATTGATTTCAATTCTCGATAACTTCAAAAGATTGAAAATTTGCCACTTTTTGAAACAATCCATAAGACTCTAAACTCTAAACTCATATTTTCTTTGAGAGGAAATCATTTATAAATTTATAAACCAATTATAAGAAGAATAAATCTATCCGAGCAAAAATGTTTCGACAAAATTAAATTTTTGCTTAAATTAGTTGAATTAATAATAATAGTTTAATATATGTATAAAAGAATTAAAGAAAAAACTCATCCCTTTACTTATGTTTTGTAAATTGTTTTTAATTTGAAATTTGAGTATAGAATTTCTGGAAAATAAATTTAACATTAAGTGAAAATGTCTTTCATTTATTTTATTTGAAAGCAATTCATTTGAGAGTAAACTGTAATTTAAAGAACATTTCGTTTAAAAGTCAAGTTTTTATTTCAAAGTCTTTAAGCCATGACTTAAGTCATCAATTATTTTGAGAAAATTGAAAAAAATAATAAAAACATTTATGATTTGCATAAAATCTTAAATAATTAAAAGGAAAAGAAATGCTAAACATATTAACGCATATTTCCGTCTCAACAATAATAACGAAAATTTAGTAAATGAATATTCTGTTCATTTGTGGAAATGGAGCGCATATTTGACTAATTGATAGAAACACAAAACTATTCTATTTGTTGAACAAAATTCAAGACTCAGTTTACGAGTTGTGTCCGATTCGCAACATTTAATCTGAGGTCCTCTCTATTGGAGTGTCTTTCACTTAGACTGAAACCATTCATAAATAGTTTACTAATTATTAGTTTTTCAAAAAATATTCACTTTTTGTTAAGATTAGAATAATTGGAAAATCAAAGTATGGGCTCATAAAAGTGAGTGACCAGGGCAAATACAAATTTTTAAAATAGGCAAAGGGTAGAAATTATAACTTAAAAAAATAGTAAATTCTGGTTTATGTCTTACAGCAGCTGTTTATCTAAAAAAGACTAATTTGAGAAAAGCTGAGTATAGCTCACACTTCCTTTATTTGATTCATTGACTTCGAAGGAATCGGTTCGAACTCAAGGATAGGCATCAGAACTCTTAGGCTTAAAGCCTGCGATCTTTAGCACATACTCTGAGACATTACTTAAACACTCGAAGGGGATAATGAAATCCAATACTCTTGAAAAACGGTTTATCTGATAATTTAGTCGCCGAAAGAATATTTGCTTTGAGTCCCAATCAATAATTTATTGTTTCCTTTAAGAAACTATTAAACTATTCAACTTTAAGAGAATGTACAGGAATCAAACCAACAAATGTAAGCCATCATTTTAAATGCAAGATTAAAATGGGGTAACTATTCATCACAAATAACTGCATTTCCATAGAATTTATAAATTTATTTATTTTGAGTTTTTTTTAAATTTATAAACAAAAAATAGCAAAATATATAAATAAATAACCTTGTTAAATTAATACAATTAGAAAATGTGAGCAATCAATGGACATTTCAACCTAACGAATGCAAAATACTTTACTATATTATAGGAACAAAATTCTCATTTGAATTATTATACAATAAATTATAATTTAACTAATGTTTACTAATTTTAATCATATATTAGAATTTCGTTAAATTTGTTTGTATTTGATATTTGATTTAATATAAAATGAAAATTAACTCATATCTGCTATTATTTTCACATCTAATCACTGGTATATTGAGACCCACTCTCTATACTCGAGTCACACGTTATCTCATGTAAACATGTCTTCAGTTTAATAATACAATTATAATAATGGTCTGAAAATGGGACAAAAATCCATGTCATTGACATTATGTCAACTCTTGTTAATCTACAAATTAGTGAAGTTTACATTTCTCGGTGTAATCTCTATCTATGTTTTCATTATTTGAGTGAATATATCGTCGGATAACTCTTTAAACACAAAATAAAAGATTTTTAATACTTTTTCATAACTTTTTATTTATTTTGTCCCTAATTTTCAAAAACTTATTTAACACTTTTTTGGTTTTTGAAAACCAAAATTTGGTTAAAGAAAAATTCTCGATATCTAATATATTATACATATAAATTATACTAGGTAAATTAAATGTATTGTATATTCATAAATGTCAGTACGAAACGAAATTTTCTGATTCCCCGACAAAAGAATCGGTCGATAAGTACGACATCTTTAGTTTATCTGATAAAATGAAATATTAATCTAAAAATATC
>JAQIXI010000510.1:0-22305 GCA_034700165.1 Galumnidae sp. Gr-Ori-00277
AATTGGAGTAATTGGAAAATTAAATACTATAAGGGTTTGGGCACTTCCACCAGTAATGAGGCCAAAGAATATTTTCAGGATATGAGACGACACAGAATAACTTTTAAATATACCGGTTCTGACGACGACCACACAATTAAATTAGCGTTTAGTAAGAAAATGATAGAACAGAGAAAGGACTGGTTGACTAATAATATGGAAGAAAGGAAAAGGAGACGGGAAATGGGTTTATCCGAAGTCTATTTATATGAAAGCAATACCCGAAGCGTTTCGTTTAAAGATTTTGTTAATAAAGAACTGATTCTCTTCAGTAATATGGATAACGAGCGCTCCATTCCTTCTCTTATGGATGGCCTCAAACCGGGACAAAGAAAAGTTTTGTTCACTTGTTTTAAAAGAAATGACAAACGAGAAGTAAAAGTGGCCCAATTGGCCGGTTCTGTGGGAGAGCACTCTGCATACCACCATGGTGAAACTTCGCTTATGTCAACTATTGTCAATTTAGCGCAGAATTTCGTCGGCAGTAATAATATTAATTTACTTCAACCAATCGGTCAGTTTGGAACACGTCTTCAGGGCGGCAAAGACTCTGCCAGTGCGCGTTATATTTTCACCATGCTTAGTCCTTTAGCACGAAAGATATTCCCAGCTCTGGACGACCCACTCCTTAACAGTCTTTATGACGACAATCTAAAGATTGAACCCGAATATTACGTTCCAATTCTTCCAATGGTTTTAGTGAACGGCGCGGAAGGCATTGGCACCGGTTGGAGCACTAAAATACCAAACTATAATCCGAGAGATATCGTAGAAAACTTGAGACGAATGATTCGCGGAGAAGAACCGCAACAATTGAAGCCATGGTTTAAAGGATTTCGCGGAACCATTACTCAAATCGATACCCAAAAATTTGTTGTCAACGGAGAGATCGGACTTTTAGACGGAAAATCATTTGAAATAACTGAACTTCCGGTCAGAACCTGGACTCAAGCATACAAAGAGTCCACTTTAGAGCTTTTACTTCATGGAAATGAAAAGACGGCGTCTTTTATAAATGAGTATAAGGAATATCACACCGAATCGACCGTTCGATTTGTGGTGACGTTGTCTGAAGCAAATCTCAATAAATCATTGGCCGACGGAATACATAAAACATTCAAATTGCAGACCTCTCTGTCGACGACATCAATGGTTCTCTTTGACCACAACGGATGTCTTAAGAGATATGAAAGGCCTGAAGAAATTCTTGCGGAATATTTTCCCGTTAGACTTGAATTTTATGCCAAACGTAAAGCATATTATGAGGGAAAGTTGGAAGCAGAAGCTCTCAAATTGGAGAACCAAGCTCGTTTTATTCTTCAGAAAAACGATGGAATCATTAAAATGGAAAACGTAAAGAGAAAAGATTTCGTTCAACAACTTATTGAGAAAAAGTATGACTCGGATCCGGTGAAGGCATGGAATTCAAAACAGGGAATCACTACTAACGAAACCGAAGATAAAAGCGGTGGCGAAGAGTCAGATATCGATTCTTCTGATAGAAATAGTGACGAACCGAAGAAATATAATTTTGATTATTTGTTTGATATGTCGATGAGAAGTATGTTAAGAGAAAAAGTGGAGGAACTCCTCAAACAAAGAGATCTCAAAAAAGAGGAATTAGAAAGACTTAAGAAAATGACCCCCGAAATGCTTTGGGAAGACGATCTTGATGCTTTCATTAAAGAATTAGACGCCGTCGAAGAAAAGGAACAATTGGCCGCTTCCGGTAAACCTATTAAGTTATCTTCGAAGTCAACGACCAATAAATCCAAAAATAACACAAAGTCTGCAAAATTAAGTATTGAAGCGAAGCCCTCAGATTTCGCCGAAAGAATTGAACCTAAAATCGATTTCGAAAGTTATCGAAAGACAGAAAAGGGAACCAAAAAATTAAATGAAAAGAAAAAGAAATCTGAAGACATTATAGAAGAGATGGACAGCGATAACGAATTGAGACGACCACTATCTGAACGCATTGGTGTTTCTCCACAAATAATAGAAGAAAAAGGAGTGAAATCCAAAAACACTAATAATCCTATTATAACAGATCTGACCAATGAATTCAACAAAAAAGAACAAAAACCGAAGAATAATAAACGACAGAAAAAGAGTGAAAAAGAGACAAACCCTAAGAAAAAGACAACAAAAGGTAAAAAGAATCCCTGGTCTGACACTGAAGAAGAGGACAGTGAAGAGGATGACCACAAACCAATTTCTAAAAAGGCCGTAAAAATGGCCTCCGATTCTGAAAATGGTTTACAAAAAACTAAACCAAATAAAGTGACAAAACCTAAAAAAGAGACGACAAAAGGTAAAAAGAATCCCTGGTCTGACACTGAATCAGATGAAGAAACTGAAGAAGACTCGGACCTCAAACCAATATCTAAAAAGGCAGCAAAAATGGCCTCCGATTCTGAAAATGATTTACAAAAGGCTAAACCAAAGAAAGTGACAAAACCTAAGAAAAAGAATTTTTCGGATTTGGAATCAGAAGACGAGGAAAAACCTAAAAAGAAAAGAGTAATTGTTTTTTATTTAAATTAATTTTAACTAAAATTGTTTTTTTAAGACTAAAAACGACAGCATTTCTAGTATTGATTCGGAGAATGACTTCGAAGTGCCGACACAAAAGAGAGGAAAGTCGACTCGTGTCCGACAACCCGTCAAATATAATATTGGAGGCGATTCTGACAGCGAATGATAACATTTTATTACAATATTTTAAACCTTTAATTATTTTATTTTCAGTCTTTGTATTCACTTAATTAACACTAATTTTTAATAACATTTTTATATTTTTTCACAATTTATTGAATGAAATAAATTTTAAATTTGAAGTATAAGTCAAATAAAACTAAAGTTCGACAATATTTTAACTTTTCTTATGATTCAATGGATGAGTGTTTGATCTCTAAAGAGATGTGAAGAAAATGTATTTCAGAGATTTCTAAACCAAAGTCCTAACAAAAGTAAGAGTAAAAGTTTTAACCAAAGAATTCTGTTATGTGTTTCTGTGGTCTAATGGTCAGAGAGTGAGCTTAAAGAGCGAGCCTTTAGTCGAGCTCTGATGGTCGACGACATGAGATCGAATCCACAAAAACACTATTTATTAAATACTAATAAACAGATACTTAAGATATGAAATACTATTTCACAAATTTTAGACTTTATTTTAGTCCCCAATAATTGGTTTGATTTATAATTAATAAAAAACAATATATTAATTATTAAATTTATTTCATTTTATTTTTATTACTCTAAATATTCTGAGATTTATTTCGACTTCTTTTTGAGCCAAAGTTCGCATATTTTAGTGATTTGTTTATCATTAGATCTCTTGGAGGCCTCCAAAACTCTTAAGACATCGGTTTCGCGATTCGAATTAATGGCCAACAAATACGCGGACTTTAGTTTTCCGCTGAGAATATATGCATCGAATTTGTTGATATCATTCGACAATAGTTTGATGAGAGACTCAATTAGTGAGGGATCGACACAACTTCGAATGGAAGCACTGATCACATCATCGCAAAGAGTCAAATCTCCCGCAAATGAAATCCGAATGCATTGCAATAATTGAGTTATAGATTCTATTGCATTGATTTGAGGCGTTTGAACCAAAGGCGAAACCAAAGCCCTTCCCGACAACCGATAGACTTGAGATGAGTCTAAATTGTGATCCTTTTAAAAGTTTTAAGTTTTATTAAAAACTAAACACATAAACGATGCAAACAAACCTTTATAATCATTTGCGAGAGACTAAAGCCTTCAGAAATCTGATGTCCGTAAGCGATGGTTACCAGAGCTGCCAATTGAGTCTTACGAGACATACTGTGATCAAGAATTGTGGGCGGATTCTTAAGTTCATGGCTTTCATCAGCCGAATAGACAGCATTTGGGAGAAAACCTTTAATTCGTTTTTCATGAAATTTAATGGTGACGTCTATTTGTATGTTTAAAGACCTCAACTGACGCATAACTTCTTCCCTTTCCATAATAAGACAACCGTTCCTATAATCACTTGGATTTAGATTTAGGAAATCAGTGCAGTGCTGTTTTGCGGTCTCCAAATTAATCACTCGGGAGTGTAGTTCTGAATAGTCATAAGCAGTCGGAGTCAGAAAAAAGCAATTAATTTGAGTGATGGCAGCTCTCAAATGGTCGCCCATAAACACTTGGATAACGTGCAGAACGTGAAACATGTAATTCGCACTCAAATATTTACAGACACTTAAAAGGTATTTCCAAATACGGCTTAAACTCGGGTCGCAGTGTTTTATACCTCTGAGGAAATGCGACAAAAAACCTCTTTTCACTGAAAACATAAACATTTCTTTTATGAAGAAATTCGTTGAAAACGAATTACAATTATTAAGGAATAAAGTGACGGCTCTTTTGAATATTGAGTTCTTTAAATAAAATTTGATGATATCTTCATTAGTTCCGTATTCTTCCAAATAATACATAATTTCGTTATAAATTTTTGGATTTTTAGTCTGTAAATCATTTGATTCGTCGTAAAACTTAGAGTTTGATTCGTTTAAATTGTAGTTTCCTTTTCTTATTTGGAGACAATCCTCTGCTAATGAAGTATTGGTCCAATACTTGCGTTTCATTAAAACATTAATAATGTTTTCGACGTCTTTTCGATTTCCTTCAGTCGATTTGTTTTTATCGAAAACAAGTCTAAACTTATCCCTCGCTTCTGAAAATTGGTTTTGTTTGAGACAAATGAAAGCCCAGGTCTTGAATATTGATTTGGAGTCGAGACCGAACTTCGCGGCCAAATCTCGGGATAACTCGAATCTTTCCATTTCAATAAGTCTTTCCTGAAGTTTCAAAATGGAGTTATCATTACTGGAGAGCGCATAAGAAATCAGTTCTTTTGTATTGCAGTTAGAATTGATTAACATTCGAATGACGTCTAAACGATCCAACAAATGATTCAACTGATCCATTAATTCAGACTTTTGTTCTTCCATTGATATTCTGGTGGAAATGAGAAGCGATCGAATCATTCCAATGACGAGTCCGTAATCGACTTGACTCGAAACTACTGTTTCCAATAATGGCTTACAAATTGTGTCGACAATGACTTTACAGCAACGGTTTCGGTCAGAATGCAGTTTAAGTAAAGTCAAACACAATGAGACACTCGGAGACGAGTCATAATAAAATTCCATTCGAAGCGAATCGTTTTGCAATTCATCTGAAGAGAGGATCCAAACCGAGGGTCGATTCAAACTCGAAGACTCACTACTCATACTCTCCTTTCGGTAATTCTTCTGTGTCTGAACATAACATTCGTCACAAACTCTAACCGAAGAATTACTTTTGATTTCTCGAATAAATAAAGTGTTTTGCGAACAATTGCCACAAACAACTCGACCGCAACGTCTGCAGTGATGTCTTCTATTTAACTGTTTATAAAAACAACTAATTTGTGATTAAATGAATCATAAAATTAAATAAAACACAAAAAATATTATAATTTAGTAATTTTATCCATCATTTTAACTAATTTTTGATAATTTCTTTTGGATATAAACATCATTTTTAAACTTTTATTTTAAGAAACTCTTTCCTAGACTTTGATATCTTTAAAACTATTAAAATTTTAATGAAATTTGTTATTAATAATAACCAGTTATTTAATCTTTCAAATCATAAATTAGGAATTAATTAATCAATTTTTTAAATAAAATATTTTTAAGGAATTTTTGCAGTCATTAAATGATAAAATAATTAAATTATTCAATAAGTTAGTGACTTACCATGGAGAATTTCTCAAATTGACAGAGCATACAGTGAGTAACGTTATAATCAGGAATCCATTGCTCTTTAGTTGGGATATATTCAGGCATTGAAAAGCTTTTTGGAGAGTTCTTTATTTCGAGGAATGTCGAAGAAATTAAAGTGGCGTCAGATATGACTGCATTAATAATTAAATTTACAAAAAATATTTTAATAGTTAAGGTATACCCGAAGCACCAGCAGATGGAATGTCATAGATTTGGATTTCGACAGCTTTTTGTGCGTAGGTTTCGATGAGATAATCAAAGTTAAGTATTTGACGTTTGGTCACCTCTTCGAGAGCTTCGTATTCCATATTCATAAGCATTTGTTCGACGATAAGCATTGGTTTACAAATTATATTCATATAATTGTTTTGAATTTTAGAGTCCAAAACTTGAATCAATTTAATGCCATTTATATAATTGTTGTAATGGATTCTCATTTCATCATTTAATTGGTTTGAAAAATGTCTTAAAATGAATTCAATTAAGAAAAGTCTTAAATTAAAATTTGAAATTAAATTTAAAACTTTTCCAATCAATGAGAGAGCGTTCACTTGAATGCTATTCGAAGTTAACAAGAGTTGAGTCAGAGCTGATAAATCATTTTGTTGGCAATAAGAAAGAACGAGGAGTTCGTATTGAAGATCAGAAGTGTCTGTTTCCCAGCCCTCAATCTTAAACCATTCGATAGCCATCGAATATTTACGTTTGGTTTTAATAATTGTCAAAATATCAATTCCTTTGAGATCATGTTTTGCGTCTTTCCAAGAGTGTAGTCCAGTCAGTTGACCAATTTTAGAATAGAATTCAATCTCGTTCATTTTATTAATCAATTTATTTCTAAGAGAAGTCAAATCTTGTGTTTGCGTTTCATCGGATAGACTCGAGAAACAATTTTTAAGAGTTCTGATGGCAGTAAAATCCATCTCAAATTCATTTGAAGTTTCAATCAATTCAATAATAACATCACATTTGGTGTTTGGGTCGTCTACTATTTGAAGCGCATATTTCACGTCCTGTTGTTCGTGCGCTAAACGGGAAAGAATTGCATTTCGAAGAGTTTTAAACGAAGAGTCAGTTGAAGAAAATGACGAATTTGTAGTATTTATTATAGAAATATATTGGAAGAGATCATAGATTTCAAGAAGACTTCCCTTAAGGGCATAAAATTCCAAAGACTTCATTACAATACTATTACTCGAAACTATTTGTGGCCAAAATGCGAGCGAAAGGACTGATGTCTGATCTATTCCTTGAGCGCAACTGAACTTTGATTTGATAATTTCGATCCATTTGTGGAGCGGAGAATTTGGCCTAAATTTAAGCTCTCCTTCTGTTCGGGTCTCATCTTTGATGAGTCGTAACATTTTCATGAGTTCTACTAAAAGAGGACTTCGGGTATAAAAATATCGAATTAAGTCTATGTTTCGAACTCTTTCATCGATAAACGACGGATTAAAACAATCGGTTTCGTCTTCGAAATGATTTTGAATCATAAGAGTCTCCAAATCAGGATTGGAGTACTTCACTCCTCGTAAATGAGTTTCAATAATCTCACACAAAGAAGGATGACATGACTCAGTTAACACAAACTCATTTATTGAACAATCATTTTGTAAATGAGAGGGTATTTTCGGGCACAACACTGAACATAAGGTCCCGATTAAATCGACTTTCATTTCTTTAGCGAAATCGTCGACAAATTTTGGAGAAATGCCATCTTTTAAAACCATTGAACAAAGAATGGCTGACGGACTTTGTTTTAAAATAGAAAAATAAGAAGAATCGGTAAACCCTGTGGTCGAGGTATTGCTGTTTTTGCGACATTCATTCAAAGCTCTGCTAACTTTACGGACGTAATAAAATAAAACTTTCAAATATTGATATTTCCCTTCAGAACAGAATCGAAGCAGTTTTTCGAACAGAATATTAGTTCTTTTCATAGTTTTCATTAAATCAATGGGTGAGGAGACAATTGTTTCGAAGTCATTCTTGGATTCTGATTCACATAAATGTTTGTCGAGTTCTTCGAAAGCAATTTTAAGTTGTTTTTCATTCCTTTTATAATCCTTATAAGCGTTTGAATCCCAAAATCTTTCCTTTTCTATAAATTGAGTCAAAATATGTGCGAAAGATATCGAATGGTTGTCGTATTCTTTTGATAAATCATTAATCATTGAACGGATTTTAATCAAAAGAGAATTCACTTTTTCGGGAAAAGATTCGCTCACTTTTTGGTTCTGTAAAATTGAATCTAGTATAATTTCTGAGATTTCAATGGAAGGACTGGTAGTCAGAGCGAAATCAACGACTAATGAATTTTTTGTTCGATCGCTTCCCTGCAATTCCAGCATAAATTCATGAATTAAAGACTGTATTTGTGTCGCGCGAAGACCTGAGGCAGCGATTTCTCCAATTTTAGAACTGTTTATCGACTTTTGTGGTGTCGATAAAGTCCTCATTTTAGAACTCAATTCCTTCCATTTGCAGATTATCTCTAATTCACGCATTTCTTCACTGCTTTTTAATGAGTTTTCAAAGAGTTTAATCACTTGTTTGGCTCTTTCTATCTGTCCTTCGAGTAGAGAATATCTCAAGAGTTGTTTGGGTGAGGCCAACATACATGAAATGAGTGAAGAAAAAAATTCATTTGTGACTCGTTTTTCACTATCACTACCGCTCGCAGAAGTGGCAGAACTAATACTTCGGTAAAATTCTTTTTCATCCAAAATATCTGATTGTCGTTCAATTTCGTCGATCTTTTCTTTTAAATCGCTTTTCTTTTTGTTGTGAGTCATAACGTTTTTATTAAATGCGGGTTCGATGACATCATATCTCCACTGGGCTTCGCTCACATATTTCATTAAAAGTTCCAGCCTCATTTTACATTCGGACATATCTTTAATAGAAGAATTTACTTCAATTTTTTCAATATCTTCTGATTTCTTATAATTATAGGCAAAGAGTGCCGCCTGACTGTCCACTATTATGTCTTTAAGTAGTGCTAACAAAATGGGTACTAAAGTGTTGGGGCATAAAAAATATGGAGACCCAGAATGTAAATTAGAGGAGGGATTGCTTTGAATGATTAGATTGGAGTGACTGAACTCTTTATTAACATTAGTTTCTTCGGTGTAGTCGTCGTCGTCCGTCTCGTTATCTATTAATTCGTTTTGAGTCAAAAATAAAAGACTAAAAATATTCTCCAGAATTTCGACGCGAAAAGTGATCGGAAATATCTTTTTCAACAAAAAGTTAATTTGGTCTTCAAAGCTGTCGGTGTCCGACAATATAATCCACATAATTGTATACCGAATGGCCAGAAATCCGCGATATATCATAAGTTCGCTTACATTACATTCGGAGAGTAATTGAGAGATATCTTCGACTAAATTCTCGTTGACTTCACTCTTGTTTGAGAGAAATCCCTGTTTTAAAAGTATTTTAAGCGGAGACTCTCCAGAGAAAAGCGCCCGAAAAATAGTGAAACGGGTGTGGATTGTGTTCGTTATGGGACTGCTTTCCATTCTTTGGAGACACCATTTGGTAAAATTGATAATAAACCGCAACCTTTTGACTAAACTTCGAATGAATGGATCACTTTTACAAAAAGACTGAATTTCTTCGCAATCGTTGACGAGTTGTGAGATATTTGTTTCAATTCTTTCAAAATAATCGACTTTTATATCACTTTTATGTAAAGCATATAATAAGAAGAATAATCTTTGTTTTGGGGGTAAATCGAAAGCAATCCTTTCGTCGTCGAGAAGTTGTTCTAAGAAATGCTTTTTATGGTTTGCGGCCCAAAGAAAGCACTGCTTGAAATCAAAATTATGTTTTTCGTAGTCATAAAGTGTTTTCTGATTTTGTTGTTGTTTAATATCAGATATTTTTCGTATCAAATCTGATGTTTGTCTCAATAAAACACTTTTATATAACAGAAATTCATTTCTCTCATCATTGAACTGATCGCAGATCTCTTCGAGAAGTGCGACATTTCTATCGATTTCTTGGTCCGGAAATACTGTCAATAACTCCAATACAAGTGTTTTGTTATCATTTTTGAGGCCATGAATTAAAGTTTGAGAATAAACTAAATTAAAACTATTTTTTTCATCGAATAAATCGATTAAAAGGTTTGCAGTCTTTGGTTGACTTAAAATTAAATTTTTCAAAATTATCACTACTTTGTCGTCGATTGAATTCATATCCAAAGAACTAAGTTTAGAAACAGATAACAAACAATTGATCTGATTTTGTGTCAAATCGAAAGACTCTCTTAGGATTAAATCAATTTCAAGACGTTTTCTGTCCACCAAATGATCGAATTTCAATCTTAGGATCATTTGGTATATAAACCAAATGTTTTCGTTTTCATAATTATCTTTAAAACATTTCAAAAGAAACGCCGAAATTTTGTTCTCATTTTTAATGTAATTGGAATCAGTTTTATCACAATTATTGTCAAAGTATTTATTGATCCAAAGAGTGATCAAAGACTCACATAATTCAAATTTGGAAACGTTGGCACACAATTCAATTTGAGACCATAAATATTCTTCAGATGATAACACTTCCGATGTGAGAAAAGACAACTCATCTTCAGTTAAATTAAATCCTTTTAAAACTGTAGACATTTTTGGTACAAATATTTCAATAAATATAAATATAAATCAATTTTTGTTAAAATATAATATTTTATTAACGAAATATAAAGTATCCGTCATTTGAACGACAAAACGATAACTTAAATAAAAGTAATTGAATATAAGCGAAGACACCCACAGATACCCTCTCTTTGCCTTTAAGTGATAACAAAACAAATAAATCACAATTAAATCACTTTTAATAAATGTTTATCAAAACAAACAAATGTTTTGAAAACACAAAACTATTTCGTAATTCAATAAAATAAAATCATTCATAAATTACTACAATTTTTATTCAATACTTTTTATTCCCTTTAAGTAAAGTTTAAGTAATTCTATTGAAAGAGAAGTTAAATGTATGAAAACGTTTTTGTTTTAAATAATATTCTGTTTTGTGTTTTGTTTATTTCAATTGAATTAAGTATTGATTAAATTTGTTTCAAAAAATGATTGTCATTTGATTTAAATCAAATCATCAAAATTTGATGAACTGATGGCTCCCGTAATTCAAAGCGCGCCTAAAGAGCGGTCATCCGAACGACCGAAACGACCGAATGAGAGACGGTTTGTCTTCTATTTGTTTTTTACTAAATTAATTAATTAATTAAAAAAATGTGATTTTAGGTCAGACCTCGTCTGTCGCGTCAAATACTGCAATAGTCTTCCGGATATACCCTTCGATCCAAAGTTCATAACATATCCGTTTGAAACGAATCGGTATTTTTCATCATTTAATGGATGACTAAATGACTTTTAATTTGGTTATAGATTTGTGTCATATAAACCGACTTCACTCGAGAAGAACTATAAACACGATTTGTTAACAGAACATGACTTAGGGGTTACCATTGATTTGATAAATCCGGAGACATATATTCCTCCGTCGGATAATACAAAACTGGCCGAAGAGGACGAAAGACTGTTGGAAGAAGAGTTGGCGACTCCTCAGGACTCGAGGCGTTCGCGATGTCATAATAAGACAATTACTTGGCTTAAGAAAACTGAATATATTTCGACTGAATTCAATCGTTACGGCGCCAGTAGTGACAAAACTGAGACAAAGTCAGCCATTTTTCTCATATCTTCTGATTTAATGTTTTTATCTTAAATTAGAGTCGGATATAATGTGAAGAAAAAGATGAAAGAAGAGGCCCTCTATTTGGACCGCGACTCACAAATAGTGGCTATAAATAAGACATTCGAAGCGGCACAGAAACCAATAGTAGAACACCCTGGCAAACCCGGTGTCACTCCTGTTGAAGTGCTGCCTGTGTTCCCTGATTTTGATTTATGGAAATATCCGTTCGCTCAGGTTATGTTTGACGCAGACCCGGCCCCCATCACTAAAATAGAAGAGATGTCTCAGGCAATGATCAGAGGAGTTATGGATGAAAGTGGAGAACAATTTGTGGCATATTTTTTGCCGACAGAAGACACGATCAACAAAAGAAAAATCGACGAATTAGAGGAACGCGAATACGGAGAGGGAGAGGAATATGAGTACGTTATGGCCCGAGAATACAATTGGAACGTCAAAAATAAGGCAACAAAAGGTTATGAAGAGAATTATTTCTTTGTTTGGAGGGATGACTCCATTTGCTATAATGAGTTGGAAACGAGAGTTCGTTTGAGTAAAAGACGAGTAAAACAGGGATCCGCTCCAAATAATTCCAAACTTGTGGTAAAACACAGACCTTTAAATGAGTCCGAGTTTAGAACACAAGATATTCGAAAAACCCAATTGGAACCACCACAAGAAGAAGAAGAACCAATTGCTGATAAAAATACAACAAATGATACACAAAAAGAATCGAATGATAAAGAGATAGATAGCGAACAGAAGGACATTAAACCTAAAATTGATGGCCAGAAGTCCAGTGCCAGTGAGAAATCATCGTCGTCATCATCTTCTGCTTCGTCTTCCTCTTCAGAATCATCAGATTCTTCCTCTTCGAGTGATAGCGACAGCGATGACGAAGAGGCGGCTCGACGTAAGCGCACCCGTCAGGACGCGGCCGCTATCTTTGGAAGCGGTAGTGACAGCGATTAACTATTTTCTCATATAATTCTCATTTTAATGGAATATCCAATGATTTCACAATTATTTACATTAAATAACATTTTTTTGTTTCGATTTTAAGTTAATGTAAAAATGACTTCAATTTAAACGCATAAATGAATTTCGATTTAATTATTTTGTTTTAGAAATTGTAGTTCTGCACAGAATAAAAAAATAATTAATTTTTGATTCACTTAAGATAATTAAAAACTTACTGAAGGCTTGTCTTTTGTCCGGTCAGAACAATATAAGGTGTTTGCAGTTCTTTTTGTTTATCGGTCAACATTTTTAAAGTATTGAGAGGAGTATCCGTTGAACTCATTTGTCGTAATTTCTAATAAAATAAACAAAAACTAAGCAAATAATTGCAAGAGTGTAAAAACTCACCCCTTCCTGTTCTTTCTTTTTCATTCTTTTGTCAATTTTGTTTTTTGAGGGCCCCTTTCCGTGGAATTTATGAGACAAATATCTAAAGGCTTCCTTCTGGTCGAGTACTCTTCCTTTTTCGTCGACATAATCCAGTTTTATGTCAGGTTTATAGTCGTGTTTTTCTCTAAATTCAGAAACGGGTCCACTATAGCGTTCGCGGCGACCAATTTTGTCGTCTTCACTGTTTAAAAGAAAATAACAATAAATCAATTAAAACATTAAACAATTTAAAGTTATAACTCATAACTCACTAGAATTTCTCCTCAATTGTATAGGACTGAGCCTGAAGTGCGCTCTGACGCGAAGCGCTCATCTGTTTCTTCACTTCTTTGTCCAGATAACCCTTTTTCATTGCAAGCTGTAGAGCTCCGGCCAGACCTCTACTCACATCAGGTTCTTCTTCAAGTATAGGTTGACCCTCATTATCTTCGAAATCATTGACTATATCTTCTTCCTTAACATCGACTTCATTCCAATGACCTTTAGTTGGTTCTGAGTCATTAACTTTCTCTTCATCGACGTCTTCATCCATTTCCATGAGTTGCTGCTCATTATCTCTATTTCCCGCCAAACCATAGGTCGGAATATCGCCTAAATTTCGGCAAAACTCTGCGGTTGTATTTAATATTATATTAGTAGAGAAATTAGACTCCGAGTCATTTGATTCTTCATTTTCATTATTAAATGACTTTACAATTTGTGCGACTTTTGCAATACTGGCGGCACCGGTAGTCGCTTCTATGTTATCCCTACTTTTGAGTTTACGTGCCTTATGTAAAGCCATTTGGAGTTCTTTGTCGGCCTCGTCTTCCTCTAAGACAACATCACTTAAATCAATATTCATCTGTTCTAACATCTCATCATTAGAAATACTATCCAACGGAAGGGGTGTCGGCTTTTTAACATTTTTTTGTTTGGTCTCATTTTCCACTTCAATTGATTCCTGTTTAACACTAATCTCTTCACTATTTTTACTTTTTCTGGAGCCGTAGTCTGAGTTTGAGGTATTAGAGTACACTTCCATATCATTTGTATCTAAAATAGTATTGTGCTTGCGTAAAGCCTTTTTGCGGATTTTTTTCGGTTTCTTAAATTTAACCATTTCTTCTTCGGTATAATATTCGTTTGCAATTTGAGGTTTGGGTGCCATAAGTGATATCCTTCCCTTTTCCTGTTGAAGTTTCATTCGAATCATTTCGATTTCTTTTTCTTTGTCGACTGCAGTAAATCCTAACTTAAAAGAGTCTTTTTTGGGTCCCTCGATCTCTTCGTCATATTTAGAGAGCAGTGATTTTGTCTGAAGTATTCCAAACTCATCGAATTCTGGCTCATCGTATGGCCGATATTCGGGGCGTTTAGTCTTATTTTCAATGTTTTTATTAGCCCTTTGCTGGTCCACCAAATCTACATTTTCTAAAACATCTTCGGCCTCATTGAGGACTTCTTTATCTTTTAGTGTCAGAATCATGAGATGTCCTTCTTTAAAATCATCGGTTTTATGACCGACACTCAACCCTTTGAGATCCTTAGAAGAATAGGCTCTTTCCTTCTTTTTCTTTATATCGTCTTCAATAAGCGATGAAACCCCAAACTCTTCGTCCATCTCTTGAAGAAGTTCTGCCCTTTTGTTTGCTCTCATTTTTTCTTCTTCTAATTTGCGATTTTTTAGTACCCAATTGCGGGCATCTTCTTCTTCATTATCTTCAGTCAAACCTTTTATTCTTTTAAGTTTCTCTAAAACTTTTCGTTTATTCCTTTGAATTTCAATCCTTTCCTTTATTTTTTGTGCCTCTAATTTGTCGCTCAAATTCTCAGTTTTGAAGAAAACAGGATTTGTATCGGATCCCACTTTTGGTTTATTATCTTCGCTATCATTTACTTCCAATGGCTTTAAACCCAATTTTAGCCTCAATTTACTAAAAAAGTGAAAAATCAAAAATCAATTTAATTTAAATCTAAAATCAATAAAATAATACTTCGTTTCTTCAATAGAAAGCGATTCAGTATTTGATCCCTCGCTTCGGACCAAATCTAAGAAAACAATGGATTAATAAAATAAAATCAAATGATTTGATACAAACCCTCTTTGTTTTGTTGTCCATCTTTTCGATCAGTTCTGTCGCTCTCTTCAGAACTTTTTTGATCTAATTTTACAGTTTTATTGACTGAAGAATTACTAGTTTTTGAGACATCCTTTACTTCCTTTACCTTAAGTTTTTTATCAGCCCTTCTATCAGTCCGTTCGTCATCAGAACTGTCAGCTTTTGACCTCTTCCTGGAACCAGTGGTCAACTCTTTGTCTCTATCTCTGTGACGATGACTCGACCGGTAACTCGTTTTCTCGGACCTCTCCTTCGACTTCGATCGCGACCTCTGCTTCTCTTTAGTATCTCTTTCCTTATCCTTCTCTCTATGCTTTCGTGAAGAACCCATTTATTGATTTGAATCGAAATCTGAGACAAATTATAATTAAAATACAAATAAAATTCGTGTTTATAACGTCCTTTCAAAACAAATCACAAATATTGTGACCAAAACTAATCGATTGCTTTTTCCCTTTATTTCCCTTAACTTATAGTAACGTTGTTTTTGTTGCCAATTGAAGATCATTTAGTTTGACAATAGATGTCGTAATAGTCTTTCAATTTAAAAGAAAAACAAATCATTTTATTTTATTTTGAAATCAATTCAAAGATTTGACAAATTATTTGCTTTTAATTCAATTCATTTATTTTTAACGAAATGTTCACAAAATTAATTAAAAAGAGTTTTTCGTTGGGTTTAAACAAACGACTGACAAATAATTTAATTAATTGTCGAAAACATTTGTCCCAAAATTCGTGGACTTCTTCTCCCACTTCTTATTTGGTTCCGATAGTCGTCGAACAGACGGGAAGAGGAGAGCGATCTTATGATATATATTCCCGTCTTCTCAAAGAGCGAATAATTTGTTTGATGGGACCAATTAATGACGACATGTCTTCTTTAGTTGTGGCACAACTTCTTTTTCTTCAGTCCGAGAGCGCCAAAAAACCAATTCATTTGTATATCAATAGTCCCGGAGGTGTCGTCACATCAGGTCTGGCCATTTATGACACAATGCAATATATTTTGCCCCCAATCGCCACGTGGTGTGTGGGTCAGGCCTGTTCTATGGCCAGTCTTCTGCTCTGTGCGGGGGAACCATCGATGAGACATTCTTTGCCCAACTCAAGAATAATGATTCATCAGCCCTCTGGTTCTGCCCAGGGTCAGGCAACTGATATTCGTATTCACGCGGAAGAGATTCTTTTGCTTAAGAAACGTATTAATGCTTTGTATGCAAAGCACACAAAACTTCCGATCGAAACCATAGAAGAAAGTATGGAAAGGGATCGCTTCATGAGTCCCGAAGAGGCCAAACAAATGGGTTTTATTGATAACGTTCTCGAGAAACCGCCGCTCATTAATGAATCCAATTCTGAAATGACTAATTAATGACTAATTAATGACTAATTAATGACTAATTAAATCTTTTTTATGATAAAATAAAATTACTTTCAATACATATAAATATGTTTTGATTTTATAATTAATTTTAGTGATAAAAATGTAAGCATTTTATAAACTTATGGCTATTTTTAAGTGAAAAATAGGTAAATGTTTTATAAAAAAAAATAAATTTAAATAAATCTTTCAAATTATAAATAATAAATTACTGAAAAGAGTGAAGAAATGGGTTTATAATTGTCTGTAGTTTTGTTGAAAAATGTTGGAAACATTGAAACAAAACAATTGAAGCTTTTATTTTGATTAAAGCATTTTTTGTTGGCCAGACTTTGTATTATTTGATGTCTTTCACCGCATCCGTAAATAAGAGAGTTTTTACGAAACCTATTATTTGATTCGATTTATACGAAGACATCATTAGTGAAGAGTTTGTCGTTTTGGCCAACTTTTGTTTGTCTGACTATTTGTTAGTTGACTAACAGTGGCTATAATTTGGCGCTCAATCATCATAAGAACCAACCATTAAACAAAAAAATCAGTTCTCTCTCAGTGGTTATCACTCAATAGTTTGGTTTTCAGTTCACAATCCAACCAAATCTTCAGCAATAATATTGATTTATTCTTCAGGACATAAGGCGTATCAATTATTTCATAAATTGAAACCTCATTTCAGTCTATCTTTCGTTTAAACTAATTATGATTTCATTTTAGACAATCAATAATTAGAATATTTTTGATTTGAGTCAAACATTTCTCTGAAAATATAAGAAAATATTCAATTATAGGTTTATCCATAAAAATAAATGTTGTTCTAAACTTTGAAATGACCATGTTCAACTTACGTTCAACTTATACTCAATTCTAATTTATAAAGTATTTTGAGGCGAAAAATTGATTAATTGATTATTATATGATTTATTATTTACAAAATACGGATAAATAGTTAGCAGAAAATATGGTCGAAATAAATCAGTCTTTGCTTATCATATGTTAGGTCACGAATTCGACAAAAGTCACAAAAGATGTACAACACGTCCGGAAGACTATAATTAAGGAACAATGCTTTAGTTCGAGTATTCTGTGCTTATGTTAGGGATAGTTGTGTATCATTTAATGGTTACGAACAAAGTAATGGTCATTCATTCATATTCTTTAAATAATTATAGTGTATGTCCTAACGGATCAAAAGCCTATACAATACGTTAGGGCTAAACGAACCCACTCTCCAAAGAGTCTATAGTTGGAGCACATTATCTGCACATTTGCCAGAATATCGCACACCATATAAATCACAGTTTGACTGAACTGTTCGCTAACAATCCGACAGTATTTCATATTTTTCACTCTTAAATAAATAATATAAGAATTTATTTGTTTTATAATGAAATTCAGTTCTTATTCTGTGTCACTCTTTTGGCAAAGAATACAATGAATACAATATTTAATTGAAGAAAAAGTTCAGTAAAAGTCCAATAATTGGGTTAATTGGTTTGGAAACACGTCTTCACTGACTCTTAGCGGTGAACCGAAATAACGATGTGTTGGCCGCATATGCTTTCCCTACAACCATTCTCTTTCTCTATGTTTCAAATAATCAAGCTAGTACAATACATAATCATCATTTATTAATTCACTTAATATTCTAATATCTTTCATCATTCCTTATAAGTGTTGAAGATTAACCAAGATAACATCGTTTAATTACTTTCTATAAATATACTAGAATAAAATTGAAAAACTTGAAAAGCTATCCTACCTTGGTAATGCGGCTCAGCTTCTGACAGATATGGTTGAGTTCTTCAACACATTGAAACGATTCGTGACTGGAATACAATTTTGAATAAACTCTTGATTTGTCGAACGGATGGTTAGAAGCACTGATTTTTTGAGTAATGGAGTCACCAATGAAATGATGAAATCAAGTGAACAAAGTTATCACACATTAAACTTATTAAAGACCACTCTTTTGAGAGTTCATTAAAAGTGACAGATTTTTAACAAAATATAAATGATTTCTTTAATTCACACGAATTTCAAAGTATTAAAAGTAATAATTTATTACTTTTCATATATTTTCTATGCTTTCAATTAATTAAATTTAAGATTTAATATGAATTTTAATTGAAATCTAACAATAAATGCTTAAAAGAGAGTTGTTTGGGACAGTTTTCAAGTGTCTCATTTAGTGTTATCAAGTGTTATCAAGGCAAGTCATCAAAGTATTGCTTTTACAGAACACGTGACTCATCAACTCATGGATGTATGGCTTATCTGATAATCAACGATAATATTGAGAATAGAAAACAATATTGACTCGATTTTGAGCATCAAATCTCTTATTTGTCGGTCTTTTGCCTCTTTTTCTGTGGGAAAATAGAGCCACCCCTGGGATTAGTTTTCAAAAACTCATTGTATATGTCCTTATGATAGTGCCCTGACTGTGCCCTGACTGTGCCTGAATGCGGTAATTTACTCCTCTCTTTTGTGGTGATTAGCATCTCATGAATCTCATACTCATAGCTCCCAATTATTATTATTTAGATTATATTTGTGTTATTAGTCCACAACACACCAAATATATGGTAACAGCGGGTGTCCAATACAGTCCGCTCTCCCAATACTGCCTCAGACAATAAAGGGAAGTGAATGACTATTGATTATATCATTTACTTTATATTCATTTATCAGTTTTTGCCAATTATTTATTTATTGGACTAAAATCGTTAAGTTATGATAAAATTGAATCCAAAACTCACATAATTTAAAGAATTTCTTTCGAACTCAAATCTAATGGTTTTTATCACTTCTAGTGATTGACTCACAAAAAGATTTCTTTTATTAATTCAAATATTTGGAAATTAATTATAATTTGATTGAAAAATGTAATAATAATAATAATAATAATATATTTTGGTTTTGTGTCGAACATAATCTGTTAGAAAAGTATTAATAAAAACTAATTTTGTTTCGATTCCATAAAAGAAATATCGGATAATAATTGAATAGAGAGTAGAGTTTGGGTTTGCTTTGAAATGTGAGCACTTGTTTTGAGAATTACCTGAGAATCAAATTACCCAAAACTAATCATAAAAGTTTAGACAACAAGAGATATCAGATTATTAAGGCATATATTGACGTATAAAATGATATATTTAATCAATAGTAGGGCTTTAGTCACACAAAGATTTATTTTCGTCTAAAATGAAATAAATAATGATTTTTGTTCATAAAGTAAAGCAAAGGACTCTTCAGAAGCGATGAATTATTATTATAGTTAGCGATAGAAAAGTTTTGCCGTTTTTTAAGATGAAAATTATAAGTTTGTGTGTCAGTGAAAAACGAGGTTTTCATTTGGTTCGCAGTCTTATTGGTGTTAAACAATGGGCTCATTCGAGTGCAGATCTCATTCATCCGGACTTAAATCCAATAATAATAGAGACGCGATCTTTGATATATGCGATCAAATATTTTGCTCCGAAACTCAATGTTTTGTTTAGTGAACAATATATGCATCAAAATTACAGTTAATATCGGCCCTCAATTAAATCAAATAATACTCTAACCGTTTGCAAAACATATGCAGTTCTGAGCACAACCAGAGTCTAACAGAGCCAACATTGACACGATTAGAAGCCATGACTCTTGCATTGATTATTGTGAATATTGGAGATCAGCTCTAATAAAGTGGATCCGAGCCCTCAACTCAACTAAACTCAACTCAACTCCACTCCAGAATTGCAAACTTCTTGTGAGTCACACGTGTTTGGGTCTATTCCTCACTGACAAGTCGTGTGTCTCTACATAGCAATCAACAGTTGACGGAACGGATGCTACAAATTTTCCGATTCACTTCAGTCATTCTTTTTACGTCTGTGCTCTCCAGTGTTCCCATCAATGTATGGATGGCTCACCGCTTGTTTATCAGTTCAATATTGAGCCTAAAATTGTTAATATTATTGCAATAACAACGCTTCCAATCAATGGTCTCCTCTGAAACTCGTATTCATCAAATGGTGAGGGCATGTAATTAGCACTGAAGTCAGTCAGCAATGAAGGCACCGACTTATGTACTTTCCATTCATTATTGTTATTATTATTATTAGAATTAGAAATAAATTATCGCATTATAGCTCTACTAATGAGACCCTATTATAGTTAGACTACTATTAATTCGTTAGTCTATGACTTAAAATAATATATTCTGTGAATCAACACATCGGATGAGTTGCGATCGTTTCATATTTTATTGTTTTCACTACTCATAAGCCTCTTATCTCTTACGGTCTGCAAAACTAATATTTTTTGCGAATAACTTTCGAATAATTATTTCCGTTGCGATAAACTTCGACTCTAATAGTTTTGTAAACTAAACTAAACTAAACTGAAGTCTTTGCAGAGTTGTTGGTTCGCTCCGGTTGTGGTACTCTTGTTTTTTGTGTACCATTCGCTTCTCAATGTTATTTACCATAATCACTAGTCTTGATAGTCTTCATCGCTCATATTTATTATTATGTGAACAGAACTTAATGCTAATGAGGACTAACTTTTAAAAAAGAGTCTTCAATGAAGCCAAACATTTGAATGCATAGAAGTGAGGCCATTGCAGGTCTGCGTCGGGTGCAGAGCATGTGTGGCAAAAAAATAATTATCATTTCAATGACTGGAGTCGACGACATGAGTCTAAATATAATAATGAGTGGTTTGTTGAGCGCATCACTTCTTCGGAACCAAAAATATCTATTATTTTATTATGTTTTTAGATGTGTTTTAATGCAGGTGTGTCCACACTCTCACCCGTCCCGTCAGCCCTTATGTTGAACGCGTGCTCATCACTGCTTATTGATTGCCATTAACTCAGTAGCCCTTAAAACGTGTATTTTGTTATTTGCTATTATTATTGGCAAACAAATTGTTAAAATGTTTAGTTCTAAAACTTATGTTTACTCTTAAGCTCTACTAATGTTTGAATTTAAGCTATAATTTGAAAAACGACTAAAAAACTTCGTGAGAAAGTGTGAACTCTATACCAATTCTCTGAATACTTACGAATAACACAAACTTTGCAAACAAATTATAAATTAATCGCTTTTTATATTAATTTATAAAATCATTTCACTAAAAAAACATTTAATCGACATTTTTTTCAAAATATTTAAATTATTAGAAAAAGTGATGAAATATTGAAATAGTATTCAAATTTCATTAACTTTTAGTATCTTTTGTTTAATTAATTAATTATTTGATTCATTCATTTGTGGTTCATATGATGTTAAACTGATTCAGTTTATAAAATAAATGTCGATTTATTAGAAAATATATTGAGTTCTCCCCTCTTTTGAGCACTTGGTTGGTGACATTAGGCATCGCTCCAATGACTTTACAGATGCTATCTTAATATGGCACAGGACTGGTCTTTATGTATGCTTTTGAATGCATTTGTATATTATATATAAAACATAATATGCAATGTATTCACTAAAATATCATAATAGCAGAGAGTGTGACAAAAGACTAAAGCGAAGACCCAATTCTGTGTACTCTATGGCAACAATTTATTCATAAATGCCTACTGTTTCCCACCATTTATGCGATATATGCATAAAGAATTGCCGATTCAAAGTTGATCCAAGTATGAGAAGTACAGCTGAAACTAATGTTTAGCTACGCTTACGTCCATTTCTTTGGATTATTTGATTTCATGAATTTTTGGCAAAATATACTTTCGGCTCAATATCACAACCGTTTCATTCAAGTTTACATAACATCTATATTAAGACAAACAAATTATTTTTGAGAGAGAGAGAGAGAGAGAGAGAGAGAGAGAGAGAGAGAGAGAGAG
>JAQIXI010000511.1:0-22283 GCA_034700165.1 Galumnidae sp. Gr-Ori-00277
TATAATCGAGTTCATTGTTTGTATGATAATAAATCTGATTGCGAGGGGTAGGCCTTTGGTAGGCCTGGTGTAGGCCTAGTCCGGACTCAGTCCTACAATATGTGAGTTCGGAAAGTTTGAAAGGGAGTGCAAAGTGAGAGATGTCTAATGACTTAAATGAGATCTAATAATGACTTATTAGAGTCAGACACGAGATTCGAGAAAAACCAAAATTAAATATATTATAAAAGGGAGAACTCATAGAACTCATAGAAAGGTTATAATGGATATAATGCTATTTATTATTGTTTTCGAAGATCTTAAGCCATTGCCATTCATTAGTGGATCACTGTTTGAGGCCAACAAACCAGTGCTCAACTCATATAACTTTGTAATCGGCTCTTCCTCTTCAATACTCTATCGTTCAGTAGTTTTGTTACAGTCCTCAGATGTGTGGATATATGACTGTTCTGTACCGAAACGAGAGTTCCTCACAATTGTTTTGCCTTAAGGCAAACGTGCATTTAAGGCAACACACATATAATGGGGGCGACAGTTCTCACTAATACTTTGGAGAGCAGTACAGGTGACTCGAGAGCACAAATGTTTGAAAACTATCGCTCAGTTAATGAATTTTTCGTTTTCGGGTGCCTTTTATTTTGGGATACATTCCTGCGATTTATGACACCAGAGCTCAACAACAGCTCAGATAAGAGAAACGCCAAAAATTAAAATTCATTTACTCTGAACCTAAAATCGCCTCTCATTTGAAGCCATTGTTGGGGTGACCAAGAGTATCATCAAAGAGGATATACTCACCCCCACAACTTTTTTATTTCCTTTATATTTACAAAATAGAAATTTTTGAAATTTTATAAAATTAATGATAAGTTGAGTTCAATTTTCTTAACAACAAATAAATAAAAAACAAATTCAACAAAATTTAAAATCGAAAAAACATAAAAAATAAATATCTTGATATTTATTTGTCATAAATAGCATGTTGTAATTTTTCTGGTTTATTAAACTCTAAAGTGGAAATGTTTGTGTCACCTTGGATATTCCCTTTGATGCTATTCTATTGCTCTTCTCCTATGAGAAATGTTCACACATTAACACATTAGAGAACTTTATTAACAATATTTAAATATCTTATAAATAGAGTTAAACCTTATTTCGAGGTTTATATAGATTTTAGGCCCCAAAAGTTTAGCCCAAAAATTAAAATTCTTGACTTAAAGTTAATTGAATGCAATTTAAGTTTTTGACGTTTCTATTATGTGTTAAATACTTACGATTATTTCAAAACCTAATTATAGTCCTTAAAATTGATTACGAATCAGAACTAATTCTTGGAATTAATACTCGACTAAAAATCTTATCATGATCATTTTGAAGAATATCGTCACATATTTGATTATATATTGAAATAATTTGCGATACGTTTGTAAAAAATGTCATCAAAATTAAAGAGAAAATACCGGAATATTTGTTCAAATCCTTATCGAATAATAGGATTTTTGTGACTTTAATTCTTTGATTTAATAAAATACTATTAAAACGGATTCCGGACTTAAATTGAAGACAATTGAAGACAATTATTGCAATGTTTTAACGAAATTAAATTAGAGTTTATAAGAATTGGAAAAATTTGTGTTCACTTCTAAAATATAAAAACCTTTTGGCGGAGTATTTCTTGTTTTGATTACATTATATTATATTTAATACAATTATATTTGATTACTTAAACACTTAGTTTTGATGATAAGAGCATATTATGAAATATTCTACTAATTCTACTGTATATTAGTTGACAATTGTTTGCTTCTTTCAAATGTTTAATCTATTATTTCAAATATATTTCGTGATAACTCACTCAAGTGTTGTCTTCGTAAAAATCTTATGACTTTTCAATTGTTTTAAAACAAGTTTTCAAATGAAAAATTCTTTTCGTTTTCTTCTTCGTTAAGCATAACATAACTCTTCGACAATGAGTTGTAATAAAACAATACAGAAGTACTGAAAATATTATTATCCTTTTAAATGTTTTAAATCGTTAAAATGTTATCGAGAAAAAAGAACAGGAAAATTGATTTCTTCACTAAATCGTATAATTGTCTTCTTAACCAATCAGATAATGATTTATAACAAGCAATTTGTGAATAGAGTCCGGGATATTAATATTGAATCATTAAATTGAAAGCCAAGTAAATTAGCTTTAAATTAGATTATCTTGGCCAATTATAGTATCAATCATAACTTACTGTTTTGGGTCAGTGCTAAGCGAGTGACCAAACAAACTATAAATGATTAATGTATTAAAACTTCAATAATTATACTTAATTGAAGAAAAACGTCTGAATCGTTAACTTTTAGCAAGAAATGCGAATAGATTGACCCTGAGATAACTATTTTAGTGAAATTTTTCAATGATTAAGACTGGCTTTCAATGTCTTTCAATGTCGAATCACTTTATAAATAGTGGATTTCATAACCACCGGTGAGGCGGCGGCCGCCGACTCCTCACTAATCGGTTTTAACTGTATTTTATTAATTGATTGCATTTGACTCATATATTGAACTCATACTCACTTCTATTGAATTTTAGTCACTGTTTTTCGTCAAACCTTTATTCAAAGCTATAATTTAATTTAATTTAATTATTAACTATTATTTGGAAAAATATTTACAATTTATTATTAGTTGAAAATAATTGCAATAATTAATTTTGAAGATCACCGCATAATCCAAGGATTTTATGCATCAAATGTTTGTTTGAAAGTTTATGTTTTCGAGTAAAAAAAACTTTAAGTGAGTTAAGTGAGTGACTAAAAGAGAGACAGAGAGAGAATTATTGCTTAAAATATAATAATAGAAAAATGTCACGATTTATGATTGAGTTTCGAGAGTGGAATAAATCAGACAGAAATCAATTTTTTATTTCATTTTAAAACAAACATAAGTTTTAAATAGATTTGAGTTTAAGAAAAAAAAGTGTGAAATATTAATACTAAGCGATGAGAAAACTGTTTATTTACATATTCTTTGCATTCATTGTTTGAGTTAAGTTTTATTTTGCGAGACGTAAGACATAAGAAGTTTTTTCTTTATTTTTATTATTCCTCTATATTTTGATCATAACTTTAGATTTGATTTAATTCATTGAAACACTCCTTATATGAAAACTAATGACACAAAACATCTGAATAAATATCACTCATTTCATATTAACTCTAATTAAACTTAATATTTATTTATATGATCTGTCAAATAATCAATAAATCACAAAAATGTAAAATGATTTACAAGGTAACATTGATTTAATCCATCATAATCGATCGATTAAATCAATTATGCTTGGTGAAAACTCTTGCTAAAATGGGTTTTGAAAATTCCCATTAAAACTATTCTTCTGTCAGTCACTCATAAATCAGAATAATTTTATCTCAAGTTTTTTATAAAATTTTCTCAAGAAATCAGTTTTTTTATTCACTATATTTACGAACTAACAATTCATTCACTATTATTGCCTCTAATATAGTGTATATAATATTGTATTTCACTTTTGCTTCTCTCTTATGATAACTTAAATAAATGGCAATAAATATAAGTATTCATTAATTTATGGAAAGCCTTGTTTTATATTCTGTTTATTCTGAAGAATATTTAATCGATGAATGTTTTTATTGCGAACCTTTGGTCGAGAAATTAAAGTAAATTATTTCTAAGAAGATGTCAGTCATTCGTGCGATGATATCAATATTTTTATTATCAGTAATTTTATCATTAATTTTCAATTTGAAAAACGTTAATAACATTTAATTTCATTGAATAAAACTCTACGAACTTTTTCTAAACAAACCAAATAAAGTGTGACTTTTTTCCCCTAAACTAAAATCATCGACAGATAATTGAAATCAAATTTTTATTTTATTCGATAAAATTAATACAAAACTCAAGTTTTCAAAACTCATTGAAAAACATATAAAATATTATTTTATTATTCGTTCGATAAAAAAAACTGAATTAAGTTTACATTTTGTTAATGAAAATCACAATAAAACAGAATAGTTGTGAAAAGACAGGCATTGATTGTCCTTTAGTTGGTCTGTCCCAGAATGCAATGCTATTGAGGGGACATCACTATTAGTACAGCTGCTGTCGATTCGATGCAAATCTGATAACTTATATGAAATAATCGCCTTTTTGTCGGCCAATAATTCTATTGAAAGCACTCGTCGTCTCATAATATTAACAAATATTATGTAAAAATTCAATACAAACAACACATAATAAGAGGCAATAATAGTAATAACGCCAACAAAATTGTCGATCAATGGTTTAATAAGAGTTCACTGGACTGTAAGTAAATTTATCACTCCATCCGAGAGCGCATAAGTTCTGGACTTACAATTGATTTTTTTTGTCAATTATTTTTATGGATTGTCCCACTCGAGGACATTCTGTTTTTTATGTTATGATGGACACAACACACCCTCAAAATTGGAGAGGAAGTATCTCTATTAGTAATTGTCTCTGAGCCAAATGTACAGCAGAAATGCAAACATTTTTGCGTACAACTAATGGTATAACACGTGGGCTAAAAAGAACCGGTGCTATGGTATGGTCGGTACCTCAAGATCGGTACCTCAACAATTGTTCAGTTGCTTTAACAAGTCGTAGGGTATATGTGTATAGCCCTGTCCTCTATTCTATAGTATTGTCAAAGTTGTCACAATTGACAAAACCATTACTGGAGGCACAAAAGGAGAGTAGATGTGATAGACTGAGCGCTCCGTCACTCACTACAAACCATACGGCCATTCACTAAACTCACGACAATCCAAACTCTTATATGACATTAAGAGTAGAGATAAGTCGTGTCGATAAAAGTCAGACGAATTATCGAACGGCACAACACATCAAACCCACGAAATACTTCTCTATTTTATTTGGTTTAGACTATACTATAGTCTAAAGAAATCTTTTGCCAACAATTCAATAGAATTCTTGATTTTTCACTTTTAGACTCTCTTTAGGTTTTAGTGCATAGAAACTGATATCACATATCAGACCACAACATATCTCACAATTGCTTATAGTTTTCGTTTCGGTTCTGGTTTTGCTTTTTGTACTCAATTTGTTGAACAAATGGTTTCTCAACACAAAACACAAAACACCGGTCGATAGTGGAAGTCATAAATAATATTTTCATATTTATAGGAGAAAAATAACTCAAGAATTTTGTTTTTTAACAAACATTTCTTCAAATAGTTTTTGATTCGTAAAAATGTTTAATGAAATTCACTTTTAATTTAATATACATTTATTTTTAGCAAATTTAATGATAAATACTTTGGCACAGAATTCAATTTAATTACACTTTTCTTTTGATAATAAATGGATTTTCATTTGATTTTTAGCAAATTTTTTGTACAAAAATATACTTTTAATCAAAAAATGTCTCTTTTATTATACAAAATATATAACTCTTTTTCATTGAATCATAAATTCAAAACTAACCAAAAGTTACCAAAAACTCAAAACAGCGGCAAAATTATTAAATGATATTAAAAAAACTATTTTCAAAATACATTATGTTTTGTATTAAATTATTTGTATATAAAAACATATATTTAAAAGAGATTTCATAATATAATGCATGCATTGATGAGGTATGAGGTAGTCATACAAAACATGAAAATTAGTTTTACTAATAATCGTTTAATTCATTAATTAGTAGTCATTTAATTAATAATTAAAATCAATCGATACTCAAATGATATACGATATGAAAGGAATAAAAAAATAAGTGAAATAACTTTACAAATATTTAAGTTATAATATATTTAAGTTAAGTTAAGTTAAGTTAGGAGTGATTTATATATAAAAAATAGTCAATGAAAGTGAGAATGAATTTGAAAATATATTTACACAAATTATTGATATTATTATTATTATTATTAAAAATGGTTGGAATTAGCCGTCAATCCCTCTGCCATGGATTGGTCTCATAGATAGTTCTGATCTTTGACTATAAATGGATGTATTTTTTGAAAAATGTTGCATGTTATTATATTTATTAAAATTATTATAATTAGAAACAGAATAAATCAATTGATTAGAGTCGGGCGCCGACGACGTTCTCATCAAACGAAGAACTGATTTAGGAGTGACTCTAAAACTATTTTTAGAGTTAATGATATCTCTAATACCGTTGGCTTTAATTCCATCAAATTTATGTAATACTTCGTGACTCGAATCCGGTAATGGTTTTGATGTTGACTTTAGTGGTGATATCTTCTTAAATTGGTAACACTTTTTGTGTCTCAGGTGTTGATGAGTTGACCGGATTTTACCGCTTATTGGCGCCCCTTTTCTATTGAATCCCAAATACCAGTCCGGGTTAAAGATAGACCGGTATTTAAAATAAGGCCGGGTTTCAGTTAACTCCTCAGTGAACAGACATTCCCAGTTTAAGCTTTTATTTTGGGCCTTCATTTTTGTTTCATCCATTAAAAGTGAATACTAGAAATTCATAGAAATTGCAAAAAAAAATTAATCATAAATTTAAGAGAAAATTCCAAAAAAGAATTCAAATAAATTTTCAAAAGAAATGTCTAAAAAGACATAAAATTAATATTTAATAAAAACAAATCAAATATTTGTGGTCTAAAAATGGTAAAAGTTTAAGGAATTTATTATTTTTTCAAAACTCGAAGACGTGATGTTATGATGAAAAATATAATGAATTCATTTCAATCTCTCGTTTATATATAATATATATTTTCTTTATTCTGAATTTGAAAATGTTTTGAGAGTTAGATTCCGACAGAAAATCCAAACTCTCTTTTAGTTATGAAGTAATGCAATAATTATAATAAAATTATTGCTTAAATGACTTTGAAAATGAGCTATGATTTCATACCAGGAATATATGAATTCAACAAACGGTTAGTAATATGTTTTCGGAAATAAAAGCCCACAAAAAGAGATTATGGTTTGAAAATAGTTATTCAAAAATATTAATAACAATTAGTATAATATTCACAGAAACTCTCAGAAACTAAATTCTTGCCAAAAGTGATGTAAAAATAAAAACTTTATTATATAAATATAAATATAATATAAGGTTAGACTAAATGTGAGATAAAATTTTTAACAACTATTTAATGAAAAAAAATAAGATTAAAGTAATCATAAAATTCGTAAACCAGAGTCTGAGCTCTAATTATATTGAAAAGTCTAATCGCATTTGAATTGTATGTAAATCACAAAAGACCCGATTAGTTGTGATTTGTGCAAAGAATATTTGGCACCACCTTGATCATTTATTTAAGCAACAAAAAAAACTTAATTTATGTATTAAAAGCACTTCGAATAAAGAATAAAATAAAATTGAAAACTAATTAGCATTTAATGATTTTAATTATTTTAATGGCTTTAATGGTATTAAACTTATACTAAAAGCAATATTTTATGATTAAAATATTGATTGAAAAACGGATTCTGACGATTGGCTCATAAATATTAATAATTGATAACTACTATTTGATAAAAAACAATTTGCTAGATAACTTTTCTCAGTTACTTAATGAGAACGAAATTTCCGGTAAATACGACTTCGAATCTGACAAATGAGAAATACTCTTCAGACATTTGTTTGGGGGTTATTTTGTTGGCTTAATATTTGCTCTGATATTCAGGTGATAATAAAAATTTTCGGTTTTATGTCATCTGTTGTACAAATAGAGAGTATAAATGTTTGGAAATTTTCGGTTAATTCCCCCGAAAAGCAAAACAAATAAAAGACGATAATATGAGAATAAAATTATTGAAAAACATTGAAAATTTGAGAAAATATCGGTACACACTCTTACATAAAGTGTAAGTATGGCACAGGTATGTGTTTTTGGGAGGCAATCAATCAGAACGAATCTGTAAAAATGTTTGGCATTAAAGCATTCCGTAAGCAAATAATTTATAGCTTATAAATGTTTGGTCTCAACTCAACTAAAGAGAAGCACAGGTTTTACGCATTCGACAGCACAACCAACTCTAGACTTAACTTATAGTCTAAGTGGTCGGCATTTAATAGAGAGTGAGAGAGAGAATGTATTTGTGAGTCAGTCAGAGAGTGATATGTGAGAGATAGAGAAACACTGGGAGAGAGAGAAAAATGAGCAGAGAATTAGTTAAATACCATCAAAGAACAGATAATCCTTTTATTATGTTTAAGAATTGAATGATTTATTATAAGCCAAAAGCGGTGCTCTATTAGGAGCACCGAAGCGGCCGAAAGTCAGCCCACAGTCGGATAACCGTCTATTTAGATCGTATTCATGATTTCATACTATTTATTATAAATCCTCTAAACTTTAGAGTCTAAACTCAGACCTCTGCCAGAAAAGGCACTAAAAATTACTGACCGAACCAACACAAGTCAAAGCCATAGGAATGACCCATTTGTCAGCTTTTAAACTATTTAATCGATTTAAGTATTTGACATAAAAACAATCGATTAATTAGAAAATAAATCATTTATTTTATGTAAAAGAAAACGAATGAATGAATGAATGAATGATTTCAATGCAAAATAGATTTGAAAAGTCAAAGAAAAACATATTTCGAGTCTCCTTTAAAACTAGGCTTTGCTTTAGGGGGCGGCCATTAAATTGAATATTAGATAGGAATATCTGGTCTGAACCTCCTCTGGCCATCTCTGACTATAATTATAATTAAGTAAAAATAAAAATCATTAGTCAAATGAGATAATATATGTTATAATTTAGCCGAAAAGCAAAAGAGGAATGAAATGAGACTCAAATGGTTTTCGTGTTTATAAGACATTCTCGTCATTTGACTGACAGAATCAGTGAAAGAGAGTCTCTAAGAGTCTGTAAAAAACCAGTAAAACGAACACTAATTTCAATAATTTAGTAAATAAGCAAAACTAAAGACAAGCGAACCGCTCAACAAATGACAAAAATTATTTCTAATATAAATGAATGGCTTTGCCTTCAGAACAAACAGAAGAACAGTCGTCATAATTTGGATAATAGAGAGCCTGACTTTTCCCGATTTAATTTTTACTTCAAATAATAGGATAGAATACTAACCAAAAAATATTGAAATTATAGTAAAATAGAGTCATTATTCATGCAATGATTTATTTTGATGGATCAGTTGAGAAAAAACGCATTCAAGCGACCAATATCTAGCAATTTCTAGGACTAACATTTCAGTGATAGCCCACCCATGAACAGAAGCCCCTTTGAATTTTGTTAAACAATTGATAAAAACAAATAATAGTCAAAAAATATCTTTTTGTCTACAAAAGCATTGATTATTCAAAACTACATATAATTTGTTGATTTCAAACATTTTTCTGAAGACAACGAAAAATTCTAAGAATTACCGTTTATTCTAAACTATTCCTCTCTTATATAATCATGTCTTCGAGATTGAGATCCTGTTCACATTCATCTAATCACTGGCTATTTATATTTCAAATCTAAGAAGCTGGGTAATAGCTTGGCAATAGCTAGGTAATAAACAACGATAAACAAACTTAAATTCTTATCAGCTGTAGATCAGAGTATAACTAAAATTCCAACTTTTTTATAACAAAAGCAATTAATTAATTAATTAAAAGTACCTTGTCTCTACTTTACCTCTACACTCATTTACAAAATATTGCTTTAATTTAGAAACAAAAAGATATCTTTAAAAACAAACTCTAAAAACAAAAAGGTCTGCATTTTTCTAAGGAATGAACTTGGTTTCTTTTTATAAGACTGCATTTTTTAAATGGAAATTCCTTAAACGATATGAGCAAGGCAAAAATTGTTTGATAAAAAAGCAATTAGTGAGAAAAACTTACCTCAGTTACTAGTTTTCCTCGTTTATTAAAACACAAATAGACCCCGGAGTTGACAGATTGAATGCTTATTACTTGAATGGTTCCGATGCGATGGGTTTCTAATGACATCAGTGCTAAGGAAACGACATATCATTCATTGATTTATTCATTCATTACTTAAATTTAGTTATAATTTTCTTTTAAAAGAGTCATTGAAAGAAAGGGATTACTTACAGAATCTATTGTCAATGTGAGCCCTGGCGTGAATCTGTTTGTGTTGACCGGAGCCGAACACATGTATGTAGTGATGAGTGCATCGATTTAATAACAAGTAATGTCGCCAAATGGAAATGTGGTCATTGTTTGATGGATTGGTAGGTCGTATGAGAATAATAGCACTAAATATAAAGTGCATTATTATTAAATTGTGTTCACACCTGGAAAGAATTAGCATAAGCCGCACAATATTAGGTTATGTTCGCCAAAATTGAACTTTCAAACTGGTGGCTGTGCTGGAAGTCTCTGACCATAGAGCCATTCGGCATCTCTTCCAACACCAAATACAATAAGTCAGGTCTACACTACAATCAAACACTAAGACCACAATCAAAAAGTGAATGTGCGAGAGTCAAACGCTCACGAGTTAATGAGGAGCACCTCTAAAGCGCAGCACTCAATGCCTGATCTGAAGGACACGTGATTTCTATTCCTATCGAATCAGAAATCAGAGTCAATGAATAAACTATACTTTGAACTGAAGTATTGATACGAAATAGTCTATCAATTATTTTAGATATTTTAGAGCCAAAGAAAAACTTTATTTTATTTAAATTTTACGCTCTTTTAGAACAAAACATTTTCCAAAACTACAAAAAAATCGCATTCAGATTATGAGATCCCACTATTGGCCCCACTATTAGCCATCCCTGAATTATACGGCAAATTATCAAATTTCTAATAAAAGATATATTAGTCGCTGAAATTAATAGCTATTAGGCTCTGGACTGACAATAATTGCACGAAACGAATACTCCTAACTCTGTCTATATTCACATAATTTGGGAAATTTAAGTAAATTTTGATTATAGAAGAAATCTTAAATTTTATTCTATCGATTTTCAATTAATTAATAATTAACATATCTTTATTAATATATAAACTTGGTCTTTAAGTTTAAACATTTAAATTAAAAAAAATTCTGTTAACAAACAAAAAAATATGCAATAAACTTACTCATTTATAAATTATAATATTTTATCATTTTATGTGAATATATTCAGTGTAAGACTTACACTGTAAGTGATTTTAAGAAATTATAATTATTGCAATTATTATAATTTTATGCGTGATTTGTGACAACAAATAATGTGACCACAACTCTAATAACTTTCATAACTGGCATTGAATAATATTATACCTTACATATGGTTTAAGATATTTTGTGACCATTAAATGGGTGATTATAAACAGAGGTAACAGTATTTGGTCGAAAAGATAGTAAAGAGGAGAAACTAGAGCTCAATGAACCGACACATTAACTTCATAACAGATGCCTAACTTTTAACAGTTAGTTATCTCTTCTCGTTTTGAATAGATTTTTCTATTTATTCTCATTTCAATAAATAACTAAAAGAGAAAACGTTTTTCGGTACAATTCATCATTTTTTAAAATACCAGTCATTTCTCGCATGACTTGTTAGCCAACACTCACTAACACCAAATCCGGTATTCAATAAGAAAGAGGGACTTCGCACAGGATTTTCATCTATTTTTTGCGCTCCAACGCAACCACTAAAGCATTTCTCACCTGTTATTCAAATGAGAGGATTCATAGATTTCACAGATTTAATTGATTTTCATTTATGTTAACTTATGTTAACTGACCTATGAATACATACAACGGATACCATTGACTGACATTCATGTGATAATCGTTGTATTGATTAATGAGTAAACATTATATATAAAAATATTTTTATGGATTACATAAAGTTATGTCACAAATATTGGAATTACAATAAAAATTAAGGCAATAAATAAGTAGTTTTTATTGATGACAACAACACCTCCAGTACTTTAGACTTCAAACGATTTGGATTTTAAAACTTTTTGTTTTTTATTCTCGATATGCATTTGAAAATTTATTAACTCATTTCCTATACTTTTTGCGGAATAAATCAAAGTTTTTTATTCGCCTCAAAAAAAACTTAACATTTGATGAGTTTCTTATTTAACATAAATTTTGAATTCTTACAAACGATGAGAACTGTTTTCCCGCAAAAGGGATCAGAAAATTGAGATATAATAACGAAAAGTGAAGCCAATCATAAAGAGAATCATAAAAAGTTAATTGCGATGTAATGACGATAAAACTTCAAAATGAAACGACACTAAAATTAATGGAAACTATAGTCTTAAGTCTTGGATAACATTGAAATAAATTGATTTGAAGTCAGGGGTAATGAATGGAAAAGAAATAATTCAAGAAAACTGTTTTCCAGTTATATATCGAATTATTTGAAGTGAGTCTCAGTCAGTGTCCATATGTTTTGATGTCAATACTCGCACTCATAACAAGTTGTTTATAAGTTTTTTCGTACAAACAGTCACTGAAATATATATTACAGTAATTATCAGAAATGAAATGCATTTTCCGACTGTTTTAAATCGGGATACAGATAGAGATAGAGAGAGATAATAAGTGAATGAGTGAGTGCGAGAGAGAGAGAGAGAGAGAGAGAGAGAGAGAGAGAGAGAGAGAGAGAGAGAGAGAGTCATTTTGTTGTTATTTAGAGCCAAACGCCAAAAGTTTTGCACTCCTGTTGTGTTTGTCAGTCGGGAATATCGAGTCTAATGATGTTCGCCACCAATAGGCCAGACATCATAGGCATACACACAACTCGAATGTGGTTAAGAGTCCTTAACTTAAAAATATCGCCACTTCTTCTTATTCTATAGTTTTTGAGAACTTCAATGGTTTGAATAAAACTTATTTTGAAATAAAGTACAGAACTTTAGAACTGATTGAGTAAAAGAGAAACGAATTTTTACGACCGAAAACCACTTTAAAAGTTCAAAACTTTAAAAATTTATCTGAAATGCGTTTCTTCACATTTTATTTGCCATCGAATGCCTTCTTTTTGCACTCTGGCAGCGGTGCCATAGAAACATTCCGGTGATCAGGAGGTGGTAGGAAATCAATGATATTGACTGTTCTACACTTACTACATGTGTTACCTTTACTCATCTATAAAGAGTAAACCCCTTTAGCCGCCACTTCTTCAATTTTTTCTTATGTTTAACTCAACTTTCAGTTTAAATATTGTATCGCTTCTGAAAATTAGAGATTACATACATTACAAGAATTGGTATATGAAAGGAACCGCTCAATCACTGCTAGAAATTTAGTATTTTTCATAAAGAAGTACTCTTGTCATTGATTGACTGAGTGAGAGCACAGGTAGACTCGTAGTAAATCTCGAGTAAACCATAATATAATTCAAAGTAAAAATGGGAGTAAAATATAATAAAAATAAAATACTTTTTCTTTCTTTTTTGTTGAAACACTTTAAACGAAATGCAATCATAAAATAGTTCGGACTCTTCTCGAGAGGCAAACAGAGAGAAACTTATGAATCAGTCTTATAATCGATGGGAGGTTTAGTGTTGAGGCAGTGTTTGTTTTAAGACCTTTAAATAATTTATTAAAAAACCCAATTCTCAGCACTAAATCCAAAACTGAGATCACTATCTCTTCCAAAAGGGATAGACTTCGAGATCAGTAATTATCAAATTTAGTGATGAGATGGGCGTCAACCCCCCATCGTTTCTAAGGTTTATAGTGTTTTCTCTAAAACAAACAAGAGTCAAAAAATACAGTTCAACTCTACGTCTACTGATTGTAAATATGAACAAAAGGGCAGCTCTTCTGTCAGAAAGTCAGAACCAAACCTTAGGAATACCTCCAAACAATATTTGTGTAGAAATTGGTTTCAACTATAAGTCGAATCCCATTTCGTCGGTAATGGATAGCTATCGGTAGGAAGTATTAAAACTATCAACACTTCAACTATTTATATACAAAAAGACATAAATAAAGATTAACTGTTTTTTCCAAAAAAATATTCAAAAGTTTGAATATTTTGTGAATTTCATTCTTCATAAACGTAACCAATCATTGGTTTGTCGTTTAAGAGGGAAATAGAGTTAGTTTTTGAATGAAAAAACTAAAAGCAATGAAAAAGTGGCGAAAATTACTTTTGATTTTTACGATTTTCAGCTATTAATTGATTATAAGGTTATTCGGGTTTCCTTAAAGAGTGTAAGAGAGAGCCATAAAAAATCAATGTATTGGAGGCACGGACTCAGACAGAAAAGACTTCCACTAATTTAGGGCTTCACTGTTGAGAATAAGAGACATAAGATCTGATAAGAAGTAAAACATTTAATGGTGTTGTATATCACTGTTGGCGTAATCGATGCATAAAAACCAACTCTAAGTGGACTCAGTGTTAGAAGAAGTCGTCTTAAATGGTGAACTTAATTGTAAAATTGAGGTATTCCTCGCCATTTCGTTAGTTAAGTAGTTCATAACAAAAAGTCTTATAAACATAGGAGGGGTCTCTCTCTTTCTATTTTACCACTCACTGACTCTACTGTTCCAAGAGGTGATAGGAGCGGTGAGTGCAACAAATAGATAAGGAGGATACTGCAATGTCAAACCATGAGCACAGAATATATGGATAGCAAAACTTTCGCCACTCTTTAGATTAAGAATTTTGATAAAAGTTTTCGGCAAAAGATATCGTAGTGTTTATCTGTCGCACAAATGAGTGGCTGAGAGGGTGGAGTTGTTAACCAACTGTAGTCCAAGTGCTGACAATAGATATAGATTTGTGGATTAACTTTTGAGAAACTCGGGCGGTAAATGCGGGCCAACTCAGGGCGAGGGGTGACAATTGGCTAAAACTTTTTTATTCGTTAATTTAGTGCTTTTTTAAAGTTATATTTCACTCAACGCTATCTTATCGGTGGAGATATTTTGGTGTAAGTGGTGGCGAACGGCCAGCACAGGACAAGTGCTGTCTGAGTACTGCCGTCGCAATGAAATGATTTGAGCGAAAAATTCCAGGACTTGATTGGTAAGTGCATTCGAGTGCATAAGAGGCGATCTAAAGGAATGGAGTTGAGTCAAGTGAATAATTGAGTGAATAATTGTTATGCCATTGTCAACAAAGCGGGTGTGGGGGTTGTGTGGGTGGTCAGGTTCGGCCGTCTCTAAGCAATACTGAACACTAGTCTAAAGGTCTGAGATTTGTGCGACAATTCAATAATTTATTGACAATAAATTTAGAGAATTTTAGAGGAGTTAATGAAATCTTATTTATTTGAAAGAATAATAGTTTGAAATTTCATTATTTGTGTCGTAAAGTCTACAACAAATCCGGTATAAAATTTTCCTAAATTTCTTCATTCCTTTGAAATAAAATTCTATTTTTAGAGAATATAAATGACTTCATTAATACGAGTATTAAAATTCTTACGTTTATTGACTTTTTCTAAAAAAATATTTCTATAATAAAACTTAATTCAAGTAAATAAGAAGAAAAGGAATTTTTATACTCTTTTGCGTCACATTTCAGATATATTTTACTGTCATTTAAATGAAAACATTTGATTGATTCAAATCGCAAACCAAATAATAATCCTTTCGAAAGGAATGTAATCTAAGAGCTATTTTCAGACAAAAATATTTTAATCCCTTTATTAGACATTAATCCCAATCAATGTTATCGTTTCTAATGAGAGGTATTGCACACAAAAAGCCATTAGATTTAAATGAGTCTGAAATAACTGTCATATCATAACATAATAAAAGAAAATTATTTCTTTTATCAATAATTGTGATCAAAGATTCCTGAGTTTTATTTCCAAAGTTCAGAGAAAAACAAAACATAAGAGATATCAGTTCTGAACTGATAGGGGAGAGGGAGAGAGGGAGAGGGAGAGAGTTATGTACAACAAAGTAATACTTGACATTCAATTCTTAGATAAGTTTGAAGAACTTCATCTGAAATCAAAGGCATTCCTCTAATCAAAAAACTAAGAAAATATACATTTCTTTACAGAAATAATTACGAAATAAAGAGATGTTCAGTCGAAGAGGGATACAGATCCGGTACATACAACGTGTGTGTCAGTGCGGTAGATATGACCACAGATTATGCCTTTCATTATCATCTCTTATTTCTTTATATCATTGTTTTGTTATTAAACATCCTTGTTATTATAGACACATTAACATTAATGTTAACTGAATTATCTCTTATTAATACTTAATTTGTTATCAATTTTTCAAAACAATTTCAAAATAAAGTTCATTAACTAATTCACTAACATTTCATTCGGGAGTGAAAACCTTTTACTAAATAAATAGTGATTTAAATCACGAGACAACTGTTTTTAATGCACTCAAACCTCAATAATTCATTTAAGGATTAGTTTCTGTTTTTTTTTGAATTGAAAAACACAAACAATTTTATGATTTAAATAAATCATTTGTTAATCAAAAATAATTTAAAAGCCATTAATCAAAAGTGGGTTTTGTTTTCTTCTTCGTTTAATTCTTTGAATCTCTCAATAATTTGTAATTAAAGTCCATTAGACTTGAATTAACATAAATTTAAGTCAAACTAAAAAGTGATTATAATTTTTCTTTTAAATTAGGAAAAAAATTTAAGGCGATTCTCAGGTAAATCACATGTTATTTATTAATTAGATTATAAACCGGACTATAATCTGAATTGCAGTGATTGCAAAACATCGCATTACAAAACATACAAATTTGTAATTTCAAAGGCGTTTATCTGAATATAATCACATTTAAAATGCAATACTAGATATGAAGAGATAATAGTCGGGTTCCAAACATTCTTAGATATCGATAGCACACAACTAATGGCCTCGACTATGTCTTGAATTTTAAGTTGCTCCATGGTTAAAAAGAATAATAATAGTTATTAAGAATTTCAGGCATCTCTTTATCGTTTGATATAATATTTTTGATTATTTAAGGAAGAGATTTGAAAATAAGAGAAATTGATTTTTGAGTTACAAATATTGCTTTAAAATATTATAATTTTTTTCATCTTTCAGATAATGATCGCCAATAAAAGTCATAGAAATTTATTAATGATCGTAAACTAGACATAAAACTCAGGGATAAACTATAAATCAAATCGATTGCACTGTAAAGCACTGTAAGACTTAAATTTAATTGAATTCTTTGTTTTTGCTTTAGGCATACCATCAGATTAACTCAACTCATATAAACTTTGGCTCAAATATTATATTATATAATAATTATTATAATTATATTTTAATAAAAAATTAATTTTTGTGGTATATTATGACTGACAGAAAACAATAGGTATTAATTAAAGTATTTCTTCGGTCTGTGCTACAGATAAACCCTCAAACATATAATAGTGAACTATAGGAAATACCGGTATGTGATAACTTATCTCTAATAATTATCTTTTCAGACGAAAAACAATTGAGTAACACCACCCAGGCACATCAGGCACATCGGGCACAGACAGGAATGCCATTTTCAATAACAAGAACTGAACAAAACTTATTGCTTTGTATTTTATTATTGAAGACATGTCTCTAATTGTAACCCATTTCTTGTTATTATTAGTGAAAGATCTTTAAAGATAATATATTCAAGTGTTGACCACAAAAGTGTTTTGAGTAAAGACTTTAGTTTATTGCACTCAAAACAAATACGAGGCTCTAATTCTAACTTCTTTATGGAAATTCTTAGATTACCCACAAAGGAATGACACCAAAAACCTTAAGTAAAACACATATACCTCTCATATTCTTTAAAATAAGAGTAAAAATTTTAGAAACATTGGAGTTAAGGATAAAGTGATTTATTCTGTTTAAAAACAACCCCAAGGGATACACAAATTTTATACTTTTATGTTTTGTATTTAAGGCATATGTTTTGGAAAGTTTACAAATTATGTAATAAATAAGAATTGTTAACTATTTTACATAATTTACAAAATTTCTAAAAAATAGTTAAAAATTCTGGTGGAGAGAGGGCTAGAATATAATAACCAGAAGAACTTTATGTACTATTCATTTTGACCAAGTTGTTCTTTTGGAAAATTTTAAATATTGTTATATATTTAAAGAGAAGCCGAAACGCCATTTAAAATGGATTAGAAGACAAAAATAGCCGAAACTTCAATAAATTAGAACCGAATAATTGTAGGCTTTCCTAATAAATGTGGTCAACATATATGTAGGTCTAGATTCTGGGCTCAATTATAGTCATATTCATGTGGTTTTCATAAAATATTTTAAAATCAATTTAAATCATATAATGTCGGAGTTGTGCTTACATTAGTTTTGTCTCAAAAGTTGTAATCACTTATTATTCTCTTAGAGGACCACTTTTTTAGCAATTTTTGTCTACACATAATGATTATGTGTGCGCTCAAAACAATCCCTCTTAAATCATAAATTTCTCAGTGTTTCCGAAGCAAAGCATTGAACACTAAATAACAGACTATTGTTAACGAAGTGAAAAATAACGCCAACCAATATTAGCAAAGAATTTTTCTCACTTTCCTCCCGGACTCTCTTAACCTAGTTAAGTTAAACTAAGCCTCTCTCTCTCTCTCTCTCTCTCTCTCTCTCTCTCTCTCTCTCTCTCTCTCTCTCTCTCTCTCTCATCTCTTTTTTAGCGAATCGACACCTCATATAACAAATTGTCTTTTACTCACACTTTTCTGTTTAGAGGCAAATGATTTTTTTAACGGATTTTCACCGGAAAAGTCTAAACATAATTTAAGTCGTTATTCATTCTTTCGGCAGAAAATAAGATTTAAAAAATTATAGGAAAGAAAAAATGACAGCAAAATAAGAAATAACTATTTTAAAAGTGGTTGTCATAAATATCAAAGAATTTAAACGACTTGTTATTCATTTCGTGTTATTTTCGTTTTGTTTTCACTTCTCCTGTAGTTATGTATAACAAGAGTATTGAAATCAATAAAATTTTTATGATTTATGATTTTAATGTTCACTCATTTCTCAATCTATTCTCTCTTCTCTTCTCTGACAGCAATTTTTAACTATCAATTGTGGCCGCGATTTATGAGTGTATTCTTTACCACCAATTGCTATAAAATATAACCTCGACTATTATCAACGCCAGACCTAAATTTGGTTCAAAGATAATCACACTATAACTAAGACTATCTAAATATCAGAATAAACAGCATTTTATGGGTAAGAATAGAGAAGAAACCGAAAAAATGTGTGGCAGTCATACAGTCATACAATGTTTTCCTTCGATTTATTTAAAGTATTTTTTTTGAATCTCACGAAAAATGTATGAAAAACTCATAAATATTTGGTCTGTTTTTCTGAAGCGATTTTAAACTATTATTCTTTAAAGTGTTCTGAATAGCGGTCTCACACTCTCTTCTCCTACTCATCCGTCAGTCGCGAAGTCTGGTCGCGACCCGTTCTGAACGCTTAGAGTCGATAACTGCCATAACCTGTAATTAAAGGTTCCGAAAAAAAAGATAAGTTTCTAAAAGTGGCGCTAATATTGAAAATTTTGTAGGCCTTTTGTTAAGGGTGTCCAAGGAGGAATAACATAATTTACTCATGAGATTCGATTCGGATTCTCTACGCTTAAAGGAACAAGATTGTAAAAAACGTTAAATAACAGTTATTTACAAAAATGATTTTTTCTAATTCCAGTGCTTCCAAACTGTAATAAACCAAAAGGATATTAACGCTTTTCATGACTCAGGAAAACCAATTTTCGACCTAAAAATTAGTTAATATGCATATAGAGATTCACCCATTATTCCTTCCTATACCGATCAAAAAAGCCCATTGCCTGTGTAATAACGTACCTTGGGCATCCCTGGCTTTAGGAGAACAACAACACTATATTTTGACTTTTATGCGAAAGGCGTTTAAGTTTATTATAGAGCAGTCATGAGCGCAAAAATACTACTGAAGAGTAAGTCTGAATCGTTTCATAAGGTTTTATGCAATTTATGACTGGAGGCCAAACTGTTTTCAATTACGGATTCTTGCGATCAAACAAAACAAAAGTTTTTTACTTATCGTTACTTAAGTTAACAATAAATGGATTTCAATAGATTTGATATAAGTATTATTGTATTCCTGTTTATTTTCAATCAAAAATCTATTTTGAAAATTTGATTTGTTTATGCAAAGAATGTCAAAGTTTATTATCAAACAAGTATTGCAAATATGATTTCAGTATTAAAAAGAATTCTCTTCAAAATCAAACTCAGATCTGAAGAATAGAATGATTTGATGGCAGACAAGAAACAAAAAATCTAATACTTGTCATAAAAATTGAGAGAAAATTATTTTTTTTTAATATGAAATTCCTTTGAGAACTTTGTGTGAGTCTAATAGAGATGAGTCTCAGATGACATATGTTTGCAAAAATAGGAAAATATTTTCAGAATTGAAAGATTACATGACTTTCATGTCTCAAATGTTCAGACAATTTGATTATAAGATTGAATGAAATATAATTTTATGTGTGTTTCCTCTCATAAACAACTGTTAGTCACACAAATGATGAGAAGCACCGGTGCCTTCATTTTACGTCTTCATTAAAATATGTGCTCAATGAATGACAAGGACGCAGAGCACGAAAGTATCTTGCAACTATTCCATATGACCAGATGCCTATCATATGCCTCTCGACATGTATTAATATTGAGACTATAATTTTCAGGTCTAACTATAAGCAGGTCATGACAGTGAACAGCCACGACCTAAACGTTAACCAACACTAACCAACATTTAGAGGTGAGAACGTATTATATCATAATTCAAATGCAGTCGTGTTTTCCGTCTCTTCAAAAACTAATCATTGATTGTGTGCTCTGTTTTGTTGAGAGCTTTTTCTAATACAAAGATTATTATATTTTATTCATGAAATACAGTTTAAAAATACCCCAATATTTGAGAGAATAGTAATTATTTTCTTATTTATAACATTTAAAATGAAAAGTCTTTAGGTTTTCAGTTGAACTGAATTTTCTTAAATGTCTTTAAAATTTTTGTTTTCAAATGCTTTACATTTCTTTAGGGTTTTTTCGTATTTATTTTATTACTAAAATGTATTTAAAATAACAAAAAGCTATAAAATTAAAAGATTTCGTATCATTTAAGGCATAAATTCATTTGAAATTTTCATTTAATTATTTTTTTATTTTAAACGACTCTTTTGTAGATTAATTACTGAACCGAAGAATAAGAAATAATAAAAACAATTTTTACGACTAATTTCATTACTAAACGAATGTTTGCTTTTAGGCTAATAATTGCTGTTTAAGAGGAAACGGGTTAACACATAATCAATAGTAATAATGAAAGCAATGACTAATAAATCTTATTTTTATTTGTCATTATTTGTCACAAAAAAGTTAAGCATTTGTCGCAAATTTTCTTCTCTTATCTGATAATCAATGTCTGGAATGTGAAAGAGCTCCTAAACCTCAATTAGGAGAACCACCCACGAACATCTAAGCATACTCTTGTTAGTTCTCTTAGCAAAGTTAGCAAAGTTAGCAAAGTTAGCTTGCACAACTGCAGAAATGCAAAGATTCAATTTTTTGTCGATATCATTGTTTTTTAACATATCATTCAATTATGAATCGCGTAATGAATCACAACTAATGACTCATTTATTATTAATAATAATCAGTAAAACAGCAAAACATTGAATTCTATTGAAATAATTACCCGACAAATGTTGGGAAGGGATGAACGGATGAGCACTACATAAGTAGGCCTTCCATGAAATGGCAATTCTTTTTGGGCCAAATCAAAGTCAATAATTACCGAAGAGTTAATTCTTCATTTCATTTCATATTCAATAATTCACTTGTTTAGGGACAGACCAGCCCTGAGTGGCGTCAATTGGCCGTCAATCACACAGCAGTGGGTCAGTCCTCAGGAATTCACATTTAAAGTAAATACTGGAAAAACACATAAAATAATTGAAAATCATTGAAATCTCGGTTTGTTTTGCGGTAAATAAATTGGATTTTGTTTTTATAGATTCGCACAAAAGTGTTTAGAAAACAAAAATTTGACACAAAAGTGATTTTTTCCTCAAATATTTGTAACAATCAGTTCTCAATCAGTTCTGAAACACATTTTTTTGTTTAAACTTTCAACAAATGACTGACAGATTGTTAGGAACACAAGTTTGTGGGTTAACCCAATACAGTGTATTACACACTTCACTCATCTCAAAACTATACCAAATAATGGAAAACTTATTTAACAATTAAATTACCAAAAGTTACCAAATTAGTTGCCAAACTAATCACCAAATTAATCACCAAATTAATCA
>JAQIXI010000512.1:0-22278 GCA_034700165.1 Galumnidae sp. Gr-Ori-00277
CAGGGATGATCTGAAAGAGCAGATGACAATCGCAAACTCCAAAGTATTTTCCATTTTGAATGTCATTCCTTTCATCCAGGGATGGCGAAAGGGGGGTATTCCGGAATACCCCCCTAGGAAAGCAAAATCGGCAAAATACCCCTTCCTAGAGTTTTGAACCCTTAACATTAGCGTCTATGGACAAGCACTAGATCTGTCGAGATTTTTTGCTCTAGGAAAGGGTATTTTGACCATTTCACCCCCCCTAGGATCGAGACCTTTCGCCATCCCTGCTTTCATCCCTTTACTATTCTTTACTATTTATATGATTTATTTGAAAAGTTATAATTAAAATAATTATTAATATTTAGTGTAACCCTCCGACGTGGTTCTTGTCATCACTTATCCAGCTAACAATTATTGGTCCAATTTTCATAATCATATATCACAGGAAAAGACTCTATGGATTAATAGCTTTAATAACAGCAATACTGTTGAGTGTATTTTTAAGTATTGCGCCGCAGATTCTCTTCAATATTAAGCCTTACCTACAAATCTGGGAATTAGAATCAGTGGTGTTTAGTGTGTCCAAGTCGTATACGTGGTGGCACTTCACACCTAATAATTACTGCACCGGTTTTTTCATAGGAATTGGTTTCGGATATTTATTGCGAAATAATATCAAAATAAGTCGAACCAAATCCGCCTTATTTTGGATTTTGTCTATAGTTTTATGTACTTTTATCTACTCCTGGCACAACTCATTCTGGCATTTAGACTATTCCGCTCCTTTAATAAATGTTCTTTTGTGGCACTCCATCGGAAAATTAGTATTTTGTGTAGGTTTTGGTTGGATTTATTTAGCTCATTGCACCGGTAGGGCAGGTAATGCCTCATTCTTACACAAATCAATTACTTTAATTCGGATTCTAATAATGACTTTTGCTTTTTATAGGATATCTCAATGATATATTATCTTGGCAAGGTTTTCAACCCTTAGCCAGACTTTCCTTTGGTATTTATATTCTTCACTATTTGGTTGTTATGCACAGAATATTCACTAATCATTACACTTATGTAATGTCCGATAAATATATGGTAAGAATTTTATCAAAAAATATTTTATTTTATTTTATTTAATATAATTTTGTTTTTATAGTCGGAACATTTGATCGTCGATTTCGTTTACGACATACTCTTGGCATATCTTTTCTATATTCTAATCGAAAGTCCGTTTTTTAATGTCTTCAACCATTTTATGAGACCTCAGACCAAATGTACGGTTGAGTTAAATACAGAAAATAGGAATTCAGACAAAATTAATAATAATAACAATTTTGATAAACCAGTAATTCTTATAAATGGGTCTAATATTTATACAATAAGTCAAAACGAAAGCCAAACAAAACTATAATTTGTTTTCATGAATGTATTGAAAGGCTTTAAAATATTGTATTAATTTATTTCTTTATAAGACTTTTTCTGATAATAAATTTTTTTGAAATAAAAATTAAATTAAAAGAATAAAAAAAGTATTTTTAAATTTGAAACTATATTTTAATAAAGTTTGAGGTGAATAAAACAATTGACTTTCAAATATTGGTACCCGTATTACAGAACAGAATAATTCTCTCTCTTTTTTTGTGTTCACAAAATGTGAAGAATAACTTCTATTCACAAATTATATCATTGAGTGATCGCAAAGTATTTTGTTTTAAACGAAAATGACTTTAATAACATACAGTCTTTCCCTACAATTAATAACGATATCGATTTTAACACTTCAGCGACAGATATCGCACAACAATAGCGCCAACAGAAGTCAATGGAATTCCAATTATGATTATATTGTAGTCGGTTCGGGCTCTGCCGGTGCTGTTCTTGCCAACAGACTTACAGAAAATTCACAGACAACAGTCCTTTTATTAGAAGCGGGTGGACCACAAAATCTAGTGTCAGATATGCCGGGAATAACTCCCGCTCTCTATGGAACAGATGCTGACTGGCAGTACAGAACAGTACCACAAACAAGACTTGGACAGGCCTTTAGAGATCGTCGGCTCAATCAGCCCAAAGGGAAAATAATTGGCGGCACTTCGACTATCAATTGGATGCTTTACAATAGAGGCAATCGAAGAAGTTATGATGACTGGGCTAACACTTATGGGGCCACCGGTTGGTCATACAATGAAGTTCTTCCTTATTTTAGAAGGTATATCAAAAGGGAGTGCACAACATATTTGTTAGGAAATAGGAAATTATTGAAAAATATTTTTGTTATTCTATGTCTAAAATAAGTTTTTATATAAGAAAACAAAAAATTTAGTGAAAACTGAATTATTTTTGAAACTTAAAACCCTTCAAAACATTTCATTATATTCTTATTTATTTATCAATGAATAATAGCTTCAATTTTAGCCCTAAAATCAATATTTTTTTAATTTTAAGACTTAAAGAAAAAGTTTTAAAACTATTAAAAAGGATTTAATTTCTTTGAGCGAAAACATCGATATTTTGTTTCTTATTTTAATATTTCTGAAAACTTTGACTAATTTTAGGTCTGAAAACAACACAAATCCTGACGTTGTGGCTGAAAATGCAGGATATCATGGAGTGGGCGGTCCTATGCAAGTGTCATCCATGAGAAAACCTGATGGCGTTTTATATCGTTTCCAAGAGGCTATGAATTATTTCGGAATTCCCACTCGAGATATTAATGGCGAGTCTCAATTAGGTACTTGGATATATCAATTAACAGTTGACACAAAGGGCACCCGTTCCGGTACTGGCAATGCATTTATTGATCCAAACCCACATCCAAATAATCTGCATATCGTTACCAAAGCATTGGTTACCAGAGTTTTATTCAGTCAAATCAATGGTAGACTCACTGCTACTGGAGTACAGTTCCAGAGATATGGTATGACGTATACCGTAAATGCCAACAGAGAAGTCATTATCTCAGCCGGTAATATATACTAAAATCGTACCAAGGCCAAAATATTTTTCAAAACTTAACTAGGTTGTATTGCATCACCACAATTGTTAATGTTATCGGGAATCGGTCCCCGCGAACACTTGCAATCCCTTAATATTCCCGTATTGGCTGACCTTCCAGTGGGGGACAATTTCCAGGATCATATCTTCATTCATCATTTCTATACCGTTAATAACATGTCTGATATAAACCCAATTCCTGGCCCTACAGTACAACAAATGTACGACTACTTCATTGGTGGAACGGGACCACTGACCCAATTGGCCAATTCTATTACATTCTTCAGTACTGCCGGTAACGACGATCCCAACTTTCCCAACGCAGTAATCGATGTCAACGCCTATTCTGTTAAACGCACTCTTAAAGAGGCCGTAGAATTATACGGATCTAATGTAGACGAGTGGACAGAATTTTGGAGACCATATGTCGGAATGCCTTATGTTTTGATCACTTCTGCCGTTTATCGCACAAAAAGTAGAGGAACTCTACGACTCAATACAACGAACCCGTCTGACCCTCCGCTTATTGACCCAAACTATTTGTCCGCCTCTGAGGACTTGGAAGCACTCGTAGATATGACTAAAACACTTTTTAGACTGACACAAACCGGTCCCTTTACCAATTATGCTAAGATAATACCGCGACCAATACCTGGCTGTCAGTTCTGCTCACGAGATATTCCACTCTATAGATGTGATCAATACGTCCGCTGTATTATTAGAGAATTAGCTGACACAGCACTACATCCGGGCGGTGCCTGTCGTATGGGTGACGTTCGTCGAAATGACGTCGTCGTTGACCCAAGACTTAGAGTGAAAAATGTCGACCGATTACGAGTGGCTGACTCTTCCATATTTCCAGAGTTGGCCAACGCAAATACCCATGCTGCTTCTGTTCTCGTAGGAGAAATGGCCGCTCAAATGATCATTAATGACAATAATTAAATTATCTAGGTATATTTTACTAATTTATCGTAAAAGAAAAAATCATTTGTAAACTATTAGAAGATTCTTACTATTAATTCATTGATATAACAATTCAATGATTTCCAACGTTTTAGATATGAATGGGTTTTCATATTTCAATAATTGATTAAACGATTTACGTATTTCTTAATAAATGAATACTTTTTTTTCAAAACGAATGACTGAATAAATAATTAATTGACTCTCTTTTCAACTGAAGGCAAACCCCAACGAAATGATAAAATCTAATTATTATTCTGTGCAGAGCATACAGCCTATAACCAGAATAATAACCAGGAATACTTTGTAAAAGTTGCTTCAATCGATTACTGTCGCACGTATTTACCGATCATTTTATGATTATTTAACTCTTCAGTGGTTTTGTCAAAAGCAAAGTTTTTTCACTGGATTTTAGAAAATCTCTAATTTTTAATCATTTCTTTATTTTTCAAAGTTTATAACAAAACCCTTAAAAGGAAATGTTTTCAAAAAAATCGATAATTATATTAACATAAATAATTCATTTGCTTAACATTAATTGGAAACCATTAGATCGGTCAGTCTTAAATGTACCATGCTTGTAAAGTTTCATTAAAAATTTCATCAGAATTTTTGTGTTACCATTTATTTTCAATTTTTTTCGTTTCATTAGTCGATTAGATTTCCATCAATTCTGTGCTTTTCATCAAAAATGAATGACTGACTTAAATGAGTGAAAAAAATAGTTAAGTTTAACACAACTATTAAATATTCGATTAAATTTCCTTTAGTTCAATTCATTTAATAAATAACCATGCTAGCTTGCATGACTCAAACTAATTTATATATGTTCAATTAGAAAGTAAATATGCTAGGGAATATTTCTTATGAAATCATAACTTATGATAGAAAATAAATTTCTTGTTTTCCATTAACTAATGGCTCTCAAAAACATGTGTCGAAAGTCAATGAATTCAAGAACTAATTAACACTCAATTGAAGTGTTGACCTAAACCTCAAGTAAACCTCATATCCATATTTTTATAGTAAACATAATCGTAGACATCATTGTCTTCGTACTGTTTGGAGTGGAAAACAACTAAAAATGTTAACCACAAACACATTAAACGTGTAATTATAAGCTATCAACTATTTCTTCATATTCTAAAGAAATATTTAAAATAAAATACAATTTAAATAAAATATATGAATACAAACATTTGATAGAATGAAAGACACGAAAGAAATGTAAATATAATTCATTATAATTTCCGTCAACTCTACGCATACGTTGATTGACAGTTCAGTTGCTTTTTTTCTACGCCAGTAATTCTGATTTATCAAGCATAATTTTATGTATAAAATATTAATACACTTATTTTTTTTGTCATTAATAGAAGCAAAGCTCCTTTTTTGCACAGAATATAAATATTTTCGTAAATAATATTAAGCGTTTAAATAAGTTTTTCGTTAAATTATTAAATATTTTATTATTAATGAAAACGTTTTTCAGTTAAATGTGTCTAATATTTGAAAACAAGTTTTTACTAAAATCGAGAAAATCTGATTCAGAGAATTTCCAGGATTTTATTTGACGAAACTTTTGGGGAAATTTCGTAATAAATCCAATGATTGACAAAAAAATTTAAAGAAAATACTTATTTGGAGTTCAGATATAACTCATATAAACGAAACCAACATTTTTCTATCAGTTCACAAACACAAGTAATTCACCATTGAATTGAGTAAACAAGTAAGTATCTTCCATTATTATCTATATAATATATTAACCTTTAAATTGACCTCTTGATAATGATCAAGATCAATGAGAATTTTTAATCTAACTAAAACAATAAAATAATTCTAAAACCCAAAACAATATTATTATTAAAATTTAATTATACTTTTATGCAAATATCATCAAATGATTATTCAAAATTATGCATGCTCAATTAATTTACCAAACGTGATAGTTCATTCAGTATTGCAAAGAGAAGGTCGTTATAACCATTAAGTAGTATTAATACTTCGATAATATAAATATATATATATATAAGTAATAATAATAATAATATATTTATTGATAGTAGAAAACAATCTGAAGTATGAAAACATTTTTTTTGATAAATTTTAATAAAAAGAGTGATATTTGCAAATAGTTGTAGACTTTTGTCATAATAATTTCTTTTGATTATTAGCTTATATTAAATGATAGTATTATTATTTATTATTATTTATTCTAAATATTTATTATTTTCACGAATAGATATCTCATGATATTTAAATTTATAAATATTATCGTATATATAATATATAAATAATATTTATATATCTTATATACAAATATATTATATATTTAAGTAAATTTATATATTGATTTATATATAATATACTGCCGTTTGAATAAAGCCCGGGATTTATTTAGCAAAAACTGAAGTATGAAAATTGATTATACTTGGAATAAATGAGAACTCAATGAATAGAAAAAAAGCATTTCATTGAAGTTTTGATTCTCAAAAAGCAAATGAATAATAATATTTGTTTTCTTATTATTTCAAAAGTTATGAAAACAATCTCTCTTTTAATCGAAAGATATATAAAGAAGTGAATTGAGAGAAAAAAACGTTTTAAGGCTCTTATATTTGAATCCAGCTATTAATGATATTTGAGCTAGGTTGAAAACAATTTTTACATGTATATAACTCATTAATCAATTGAAAGATAAATAAAGAATTTCGTTTTGTGTTGAATGAGTGCCATCCAAATGAAAATCTTTATTATTATTGTGTCAGTGAAGGCCAAATGTCTAAATCCTTGGGCCTCTAAAGATCACTTTCCTAGATTATATTAATTCTAATAAGTCATAGGGGGAGCGCTGTCTTTCTTATCTCCAAATTAATAGATTAATAAATGAGATGAATATTAATCTCTTTGGAAAACCTCATAATAATTTGTGAACATCTCTGAAGTCATTCATTAAATTCTTATCAATCGATTATTTGAATGCCTTTTCTTTCATTTTGTTTGACAGACGTTTGCATTCATTTGTATTGAAAAGAAAAACATTCATTCAATCATATAATTACAATAATTGCAATTATTTCTACTAATAGACAACTAATAGTAGTAGTGGTTCACCAAAATTGAACAGAATTGAGGACTCACCACATTCTCTACATTGAATGAAGAATTTCGTTTTTTTGGCATTAAAATCATTTTCAAGTGAAGTGACGGACAAATTTCATAGTAAGCATAACTTTAATGACTAGTTTATTGATTTTTGTCTCCAAAATAATAAAACTGATAATATTTTGGAACAAGATCAAAACTTATCAAAAATTCTAATAGTTTTATTTCTTTATTTTTCACATTTATATAACCAGTTTTTTTATCCTTTGTAAATGTCAAAGGTGTTAAACATTATAGCAAACCATTTACTATATATGAGTATATTTTAAAAGACAAATCTTAAACTTTGAAAGAGTAACTTTATTTAGAGTTGCCTTGCTCATTTATTGACCAAAACAATAGCCTTCTATTATTGTTATTATCATTATTATTATTATTACTTTTTTTTGTACGAAATATTGGTATAATTTTTTGTCACAAAACCATTCGCACGATTCTGGTATCGATTTGAGTCAACTCAAATAGAGTATGTGTGCAGTCGTACCGTTCCTCCAAATGTAGCATAAAATTCTGTTCTGTTGTGCTCTGACTCACAAAACGAGTATAAATTCTTAGACGAATAGCTCTCTTCTGAAGTGTTTTGAACTTTCATTTCAAACACTAAAACTGTTGTTGTTTTGATGGATGAAATCCAAACTTTTTTAACAACTGTTTATTGAAATCCTTTTTTTTGTGATATTGTTTTCATTGTTATTATTATATTATTATAAAAAACGAAATCAAAATAAAATCTAATATTGATTTTTGTCGACAATATTTTTTTTTAAAAAAAGGACTAAACATATAATGGATGAGTTTTTGGGCCAAAATCCCGATTATCTCAATGATTACGTAATTAAAAATGTGTCGACAGAACAGATCGAGAGGTGGCTCATCAGAAAAACCAAGAACAAAAAGTCTAGTCTATCGCGATATAAGGTAAGTCATTCTTATATAAACTTGCACATTTTCTATTTAACCACTAATAAGAATATATCTTGATAGTTCTGTGTGCACGCGGACAAACGCAAAATGCTCCAGTCACTGACAAACCTACTCTACGATATGCCAAACAAAGCCTATGTTCTTCACGAACTGTCCTCGACTATAGCCTCGGCTGTCAGTGCAAACAATTGGAATCTATTTCTTTATGACTATACTGATCAGGTAATATTAATTTAATTATATCAAACTTGCTAGTTTTAAAAGCCTTTTGAAATTAATTGAAACATTGATTTATGAAATCTAAGCGAGCAAATAGTGTTTGAGGTACTTTTATTCAATCCAATGTAATTATAATGAAAGGGAAGCGCTGTTTGTGACACAATCCTAATTTCCTCCAGAATTTCATTTGAGAATCAGTTATGTAATGCTCTCATTGTTCTCATTGTGTCAATACTTCCTCACTCTTTTTTTGAAGACTATGTTTCAAATATATATAAATAGCCAAAAAGGATCATGGTATTTTCCATTTAAAAATATCAAATGAAATATTTCATTAAAACTTTATTCGAGAATTTCCTGATTATGAGACTGAAGTTCAAATTGATTTTGAAATTATCTAAACTCACATATAATGTATGGAATCGTACAAAAAAAGCAACCTTGATACACTGCGTTTTTGAGCCTAGATTTGATAAAATAAATTAACCTTTGTCCTTATATCCAGACTCAACAAAACAAAGTTTTATTGCATTCCTATTTCAAAGCATTAAATTTTAAGTTAGAAATTATTGTTAAATTTATCGGACAAACTATTTCAAGAGATACTAGAATATAGTAACTAGATAAATTTATAAGATATGGTTAATAAAAGTTATCTTCGATATAAATAAATGGGTTCTTCAGATTTTTATCAAAAACAGTTATTTTTATTGCGATTTATATCTGCAATAAATCATAATTTTTAATATCTAATAAATTTATAATTAAACGGATCTCTTGATAACAATGATAAGATTAACAAGTAAACATTAATTTCTTTATAAAATTTACTAGTTGACATTTTCTCATATGTCTAAAAAAGGAAATCTATTGTAAACTTAAGAAAGTGTTTACTAAATGATTGATAGTTTAAACTTATTTTTTTTGTTTTGCAATTGTTTTCTCTAAAATATTTTCCACTGATTTATAGTTTTAACTCATTTTTATTTTTGATTAAATATATATTTGAATAAAATTCAAATAAAAACCTAAATATTTCAGTGCTTTTATTTATTAATATTTTATATAATACTTCGCTGTTATTAAAAAAATTTCAAAATAGGGTTCGCAATGAAATTCATATCGATTAATAAAAATAAATAAAATTTGTCGCTAGTTGCTCTTGCTACTGTCATTCTTATCTAACCAGGATATAGACTCCATTATTTAAATTAAAAAATCTACCAAGAATATTCAATTAGAAATGTTAATCAACGTTGAGAATTGCTCAATTCTTGTACAATAACTCATTTCATCTCTCTCTCTCTCTCTCTCTCTCTCTCTCTCTCTCTCTCTCTCTCTCTCTCTCTCTCTCCCACTCCAATTCTTGTAAGAACACATTAGTTGATAAGAAGTGTAGTAAAATCCGATTATTTCTAATAATTTCTAATAATTGTGTAATTATTTATCAAAAGTAATATAATATATACTCTAATAATAGTTTGACGTTCTGTTAGGAACTGAAAACAATTGAGAATTTATGTCATCTGACGAACCACCGCTCCGTTGAGAATAACGACCAAACTCTTGCACTCTATGTATCGAAATGCAAGAAAGCCGTCTCCTGTCGAGTGGATGAATACGTAATACCCCTAATGACTAATGATATTATAAAACACATTCTAATTAATGCAATGTTTCCGACAAAATCACAAAAATAGGACAATCGCTTTCCAAATGGAGTTCCAAAGGCTCCCCAAAACACATCATATGCACTGGCCTTACCAATTGTCCAGGCTGATAATACTCTAATTGGTCAGTTTCTTCTAAATCTCTTCTAAGAATTATTTTGTATTATAGTTTCAAAGTCTCTTTAAGTCGAAGATTAGTTTTAATATTAAACTCTTTTGAAATACAAAACTCTATTTTTTAAAATTAATTGAAATATTAGGTGTTCTGGAACTTTATAAAAAGAAAGGCACAAGTCAATTTTACGAAGAGGATGAAGAGGTAATTACATGAAAAGTTAATCCCTTATAAAATGTTTGTCATTTTGTGTAGAAGTTTAAGTTTTTTAAAAACTAATTTCGAGCTTGCATAATTACTAGATTGCGAACAGTTATCTTGTATGGGGTGGAGTGGCCCTTCATTACGCCGAAGTACGTTCTTTTTTAATGTGCTTTTCATAGAAAACAATAATTTTGTCGCAATTTTTTTCAATTTAGTTAATTATATTTTTTTTAATATTAATAATATGTTTTTATATCTCTTCTCTCTTAACAGCTTTACTACAATTTGTCGCAACAAAGAAAGTTAAATACATTTTTGCTGTCAGTTGTCAGGTATTAATCACTTCTGTATAATATATAGAGATATTAGACTTTAATTTAAATTTGGTTTCGCTTTTGCTATCAATTATATTAATTGAGCGCTAATTCATCATAAAATACTTTTATCCAAATTAGTTTCGATAATTTACATAACATTCAGTTATATCCACTAAATTCTAAGTAAAATTTGACAAGTTTATTCAATTATTTTAATGATTTTTCAACTCAACATAGCATGGTAATAAATTATATTTGATAGTAGAAAACAAAAGACGGTTGAAAATGAATTTTTAGAATAAGTGGATTAGATAAAAATAAGGTGACAACTAAAATTACCAAGAATAGAATTCTCTACATATAAAGGATTTTAATAAAGATTTTCAAAATGAGTTTAACTTTGAATTTCAAATCTCAAGACTAATCACAAAATGGTTTTCAATTCTGTTATTTTTATTATTATTTTTTTTACTCTTTTCGTGAATCTCTTTGGAAAACATGAGTTAAAACTTTATTAGTTTTGGTTCTATTGGTTGAAATTAAATTCAATTTTATTTGAATATCAAATTCAGATCAATATTTCAAGACATGGTTAACATGGATTCAGTCATATCCAAGATTCTGGTAATATAAGAATCAAGCTCATTGTTAGTATAAAAAAATAACCTTAAATAATTAAAACAGGAATATGCACGAAACTTGGTGAACGCGGATCGGACATCCCTTTTTCTCGTGGATCACACCAACAATCAATTATACGCTCATATTTTTGATGTCAACGACAATAAGGAAGAAATAGCCCTTAAAAAGGAGATTCGTTTTCCTATTGGGTCCGGAATTGCGGGACACGTCGCACAAACGGGTCAACCACTCAATATTCCAAACGCTTACGAAGACGAAAGGTTTAACCGAAGTATTGATCAAAAGACGGGTTACTTAACCCGAAGCCTATTATGTATGCCTATATTCATAGGAGACAAGTAATGGATAACACTTTTCAAAGAAATGATAATAAGTTTATTTTACTTCAATTATAGAGTGATTGGTGTCCTTCAAATGGTTAACAAAAAGAATGACATTTTTACCAAAGAAGATGAGGACAGTTTTGCCGTATTCGCTACTTATTGTGGTCTAGCACTTGACCATGCACGGGTCTGTTTCATTAAATTATATCCTTTTTAGTTATTACATCACTGTTGCAAGATGATATACCTTATGCTAATAGAATTTCCTGTAATATAATTTCCTGCCAATAATATATCATATATTTATTCCTTGTTTATATGGCCAGTGTCTAAGCCAAGGTCAATGTCAAAATTCTCAGAGTATTTATCAAAAGATTATTATTTTATAAGTCATTAAAGATTTATTCTTTAATAATGATCTAGTTCAATTAGGAATAGAATCGAGCCATTAGTTGATAGATTGTGACTAAAATTAATTATTTATACTGAACTCAATTTAACGATGTTTTACGTCAAAACTTGGTTTTGCTTTTGACTCACTTTCCAAATGCTTTGCAGTTAATGTTATTAAGAGTTAAGTGTTTTTATATATAATTAATCGCTTATAGCTCTACGAAAAGATACATAAATCTGAAGAGAAATATAAGGTTGCGTTAGAAGTGCTGTCATATCATAACACGTGTAACGAAGAAGAACTGAAGGCAATCAAAATGCAATCGATCGATACATTGCCTGATGAGACAAAGTAAGCACTTTTTTCTCCACACAAACGTTATATCAAATTATCGATACCTAATCTCTGAGAACATTATAGCTATGACTGAATTTTGTGAGCCCTCAATGAATCCCGAATTAATTCCCTGAATTGATTCCGGATCATTATTCCATTATATTCTGATGAAAAGAATTCAAATCTCAAGGGATTACTTAGACATTACACAGACTTCTATAAGTTTTAATCAACGCACAGACATTATAGCTATGGGTACAGGTTTTATGCATTTTACTACACATTTACATATAATTTAAGTGAATGTAGAACAAAGTGCTCTTGCTTCTTTTGTCTTAAATATTTAAAATTTATACTAAATGTAACTAAAGAGAACTGTCATTTAGAAAAAAGTATTAAAATTAATACTAATCTCTGATTATTAGCAAATGATAAGAGTTTTGAAACATTACTTTTTAGGAAATAAAAATACAAATCGACTGAAGTTTAATATTTATAATAAGAATGAATTGACTCTCATTTTCATGGGTTAAGTTCATAGACTTAACTAATCAAAAAGGATATTATCTAAAGGATTCACAAAAGTTTGTGTCTATTAATTAAATGCTGAGTTAAGCTGTTGTCAGAAAGAAACTAGGACAATTAGTTTAATTGATTGACAACTCATTTGTTTTAAAACTAAAACCTCTCATCCCTTAAGGCCTACATTTTCGCCGTACAAACTGTCGAACGACGAAAAAGTGTTGAGTGCCGTTAAAGTGATTCAGTCTTTCAGTGGAGTCTCGCACTGCGAGTCCGATGATATCTATCGGTTCTGTTTAACAGTGAGAAAAAACTACCGAAAGGTTCCATACCATAACTGGACACATGGCTATAGTGTTGCACAAACTATATATGTATTTATCAGAAACAGTCCGGAGTTCTCCCAATTGGAAAAGTTTTCATTTTTCGTTTCGGGTTTGTGTCACGATCTCGACCACAGAGGAACCAACAATCAATTCCTCGTCAACTCATCCGCTTCATTGGCAGCCCTTTACACAACAAGTCCTTTAGAATACCATCACTTCAACCAAACCGTTTCAATACTTCAGGTTTACTCTAAAATTGAATGTAGCAAAAAATTACCATGATTCATTTACAGCAAAATGGAATGAATATCCTGAAGAACATGTCTTCGGAAGAATATAAGACAATTCTGGCAAATATCAAACATTACATATTAGCCACAGATATGGCCAAATACTTCGGAAATGTCAGGAAATTGGAACCAATCGTTAAAAATAAATCATTTGATTGGAAAAATCGGGAACATAAGTGAGACTAAAAACGACCATGCTTATATTTATTACAATTATTGCACTTACAGATTACTTGTGTCTGCACTGGCCATGAATGGGGCCGATCTTAACTCAACAGCACTACCATGGCATGAAGCCAAAGAAAAGACCAAGGAACTATTTGAAGAATTTTATTCCCAAGGTGATATTGAAAGGCAAATGGGAAGAGAGCCAATGCCTCTAATGGATAGACTTAAAGTGGACGAACAGCCAAAAACACAGGTCGACTTTCTAACAAACATAACAATTCCCTGTTTGAAACTCGTGGCCAGTCTTTTACCGGACGCCAAACGATATCTAAACAATTGTTTGTAAGTATTATTTGATTGAAGTTAAGCACAATTTTAGTTAATTTTGAATTGTGTTCACTAATTGTGTTCAGTGAGAATTTAGACCGTTGGAGAGAACTGCAAAAAGCCTCTGAACTCAAAAAGGAACGCATGAGATTAGACCCGGATAATATGGAGAGTCCCATACCTATGCCAAAAATGTGTGGAATTGAGAAAGCTAAATCTTTTCGGCTCTAATTTATCATAATTTCTCTTATAATACAAAAGAGGAGAAACTTATCTGAAATCTAATATTTTTAAAACTTATTTCTTAAAACAAAAAAAAAAGAATATTCTTAATATGAAAGCGTTAATTTATGTAAACATTTTAATCTTGTTAACTTTGCATCTCAAGCCTGCTTTTTTGAAACATTGAATGTAACAAGGGCAAATTTGCTGTTATTTTATTTAATTTTTTTAAATTCAAATAAATTAATTCAATTCCAAACACTTCTTAATTGAAATATTTTAAGTTTTAAATCAATTATTTGCGATATGTCTGACACCGACTCATAAAATAAAGTAATATTTGAGCCCAAGTTATTGTCGGAAAAGAAAAGACTTGTCATTGATGTGAGTCCGTTGTCGGCAAACAATTCAATAGAAGAGATGTCAAGAATTATACGCAAATCTATTAAATGACTTGACGTAAGTCTGGGCGCACTATAAACCAAACCATATCTTTCACTAAAGTTATGTCGTCCGGCATTCGTGCGATCGATAACAAACGATCCGTTAAAATACACTTTGAGAGTGTCTTCGCCTCCACTGAATATAAAGCCAAACCTATCCGTTGACTGCAAAGCACTGATATTTGCCGACAATTCAATGTCCAGAAGATTGGTGTTATTGACACTCTTTGTAAAGTTAGGCCATATTATAGACTGAACCCAATTGAAGGTCAATGTTCTTAACGCTTTCAATTCATTTATGGGTAGAGACGACAACAATAATCTTTCGTCAGAATTAGTAACTAAATTGAGTTGTCGGGGTAAACCCATTTGTCCATTCCATACATTGAATGTGAGAGCCCAGGCATAATCCCATCTATTCATCCAGCTAATAAATATCCGGCGTTTGTCAGGCGTCTCATTATATGTGACGCCTGCATAGCTGTCTGGCCCGAAGTCAACCCACAATACGGTGTCATTTGAATTATCATTTTTAAAAGATTTTCCATCAAATGAACCGATGAAATATTGGATGTTTGGCCCTGTGCTCTGTCCTGTGCTATTATCGGTACTAATTAATAAAATCCATTTTTCAATACCAATACTATGAAGGGATGGAGAGATTAATAATTTTATTCTGTGCTCAAACTGTAAACAAACCCATTAATTTTGGTTTCTAATGGAAAGAGAGTGGGACATTCCCAAACCCCCTGATGTGAGCCCTGGTTGTGACCAAACTCACTAACAAGTGTCCAATTTTTTAGATTATTTGAGTTATATATAAGAATGCGATCGAAGGCCACCAAAACGACCACAAAATGGTCGCCATATTTAAAAACAAAGGGATCTCTAAAGTCTTTTTGATTGATTTTCGGTATAATAGGGTTGTGTTGATAAAAATGCCAGTCCACTACTCCTTCATCATTACTGTAAGCCATCCATTGTTTTTCAATAAAATCTGGATATGTATGAGCCGTGAATATTGCAATCATTGTTTTGTTGGGGTTATCGGGGGGCTGTAAACCGGTTACATTCTGGTAATCAATGAGAGCACTGCCAGAAAAGATATATTCATTTTGTTGAGGATAGAGGGCTATCGGTAGTGTCTTCCAGTGAAGCAAATCTGTAGATATGGTGTGTCCCCAATGCATCGCTCCTTCAATAAGAAAAGTTGTGTTTATTCTGTTAATAGAATCGATTGGTTTTTTACCCCATTTGGTGTCATTAGGAAAGTACTGATAAAACAAATGGTAAACATTGTTATAAAAAACGAGTCCGTTCGGGTCATTCATCCATCCCTTTGGAGGACTATAATGGAGTTGAGGCCTATATTTTTCGTTATATAATTGGTTTGAGTTTACAATAAAAACTAAATTCAATAATAAAACTATTATTGAATACATATTTTCAAAAGTTATGCCAAAAAAAACTAGAAATATGAGAATCACTGAATTGAACTTAAATTGAATATTGAATACCGAAATGGAATTCTTCCATTCAATACATATGTCTGAAGCCATTTGTGATCATTTCAGGTAAATATTCAAGGTTACATTCAATTGATTGAAAGCATAGCATTTGTTTATTTAGTGATTCAAATGATTCAATATTTGATAAGAAAAATAAGAAAAACATTCATTTAGTCACAAATGATAAGAACTCATATCTAAACAAAAGCAAAGAATAAGTAATATTTCAAAACATTTTTTAGTATTTCTTTTGATAAAAAGCAGATAAAATAAATGCAAATAATTTCAAAAATTTAATTATTTAATAGAATTTAATATAAAAATATTATGTTTTGATAAAATTTCTTATGAATTAAAACAAAAAAAAAAGAAATTTAATAAGCTGGGTAAATAAACTAATATCTTGCTCATCATTTATAACAGTAGGTTCTGAGAATGGAATATTCTTTCATTAATTACCATGATATATTTTATTTATATTCATTAACATTTTAATTGGATTTTCTATTCATTAATATTTGAAAACATCTGTTGTTTTGATTTAAAATAAAATATTTTAAAAAACAAATAATTAGATGAAAGTCATTATAATAATTAAAAATGAGCAAGGTTTAATAACTATTGTCTGGGCTCAAATTTAAGGGTAATTTTATTTTTAGGACCCATAGTTGTACCGATGGCCAATTCCACTCTATCCATGGGTACGAGTGATGTTATTCTGTATTTTCTTAAAATTGAAGCCAACAATGCTTTGACTGTTTGAAGTGCAAACCTATTGAAACAAAATAATCAATTAAACTACCATGGTAGCATAAAATATGCTAACTTAACACAAACCTTTGTCCGATACAATTTCGAGGTCCAGCACTAAACGGTGTATAAGCAAATGCATGTCTTGTATTTGTACTTTCCTGTGAAAACCTCTCCGGATCATAAACCTCAGGGTTTGGGAAATATTTGGGATCCCTATGGAGTTGATAGAAGAGAACCATACAATTGGTTCCCTCCGGAATCGTATAGTTTTTTATTTTAAATTCTTCAGTAATTTTTCTGGCAATGAATAGGACGGGTGGGTATATACGAAGGGCTTCTTTGATGCACTTCTCCAAGTATTTCAAATGACGCAAATCCTCAAACTTGATATCTCTGGTGGGGTCGTCACCATAAATGGCGTCCAATTCTTCGTGAATTTTGGCCTAAAAAATAATAAAACTTTAATTCATTTAAATTGAAATAAGTATTACCTGAACTTCCGGGTGATGTCCAATCAATTGGAGTGCAAATTGAGTGGTCGCAGAAGAAGTGTCCTGACCAGCACTCATGAAAGTGTCCACTTCTGCTCTAACATCTTGTTCTGTAAAGTGTTCCGGGTTTTTAATATTCTGAGTTAAAAGATTGTCGAGGAATGCGAGCACTCGTTTGGTTCCGATGTCATTCATTGTCTCTTCAATACTCGAGCCCTGACTGTTGGCACTCATTTTCTGAAGAATTTCAGCTTTTTTCCTCTTAATTACCTGGTAAAGTAGTAAAGTTGCAAGGTTATTTTTAAATTTATGAGACCCTAATTGGCTTTTATACCCCATCAGTAAAATCGTGTAAAAACTTAATGGTTTGTCTTTGTTGCCAACCGGTAGGAGTAAAAGGAAAGACATAATCACTCCACAGCCATGGACTCAGAAATCTCAGTGTAAACAAATCAAGAACTTTACGGACAGCCTTTGAATATTTAGAATCCGGGTCTGTTTGAGCCTCAATGCTGACACCCATTGCAGTCTCTGACAAATATTTTCAGATATTATTGATTTTTATATACATTTACCACAAATGATATCGAGAGCACAGTTTGTTATTAGAGGTCGAATGTCGTCAATAATTCCATTATTCTTATCTTGCATTTCATCGATAATCTTAATCATAATCTGTTGTTGCTTGTTTATAATGGGAACAAAACTCTCCAGAATACGAAAATGAAAGGCAGGGGTTAACATCTTTCTGTGACTTCTCCAACGGTCTCCAGTACTGAATATAGAATTATAGAATTAATTTCACTCATAATATCAATTATATGAGGGAATGGCAAAAGACCTCCATCTCCAGGGATATACCCCTCCCTGGAAGTTAAAAACCTCGACAGACCTAGTGCTTGTCCATAGCAACAATCAAAGTAAATCAAATATAGTACCTTGTGAAGAGTCCCAGACCCAACCAGGGTATGGCAAAATCATATTCGGCTGATTTATCGATATTACTATTACTCGTCAATAATACCTGAAATAAATAAATGTTATTCTTTTGTAGAACAGAATAAATAACTTACTTCAGCCAATTCCGCGTCAAAAATTATAACAACGGGTTGTGTCGGTCCGACCCATACTCTCATCATTCCTTCATTTTTTTGTTGATATAAACGAGTTATACCAACAAAAGTGTTGAAAATTTCTGGAAAATTTTTTTAATAATTTCTTAACAACAATAATAATAAGTCTTACGTTGAAACCAATCAGTTCTTCCGGCACTTTGTCTGAAATATTGCAAATGACCAGTGATTGGATTAGCAACGGGTGGACCTGGGATTCTATCGATTTGTTTGACAACTTTTCGAAATTTTCTATAGAAATATAGGATCCAAATGGAGAGAACAGATAATAGAATTGTCGAAAGGATTATTGTGGTGGAGCCCCGTAGGAAAGCCGGGGATAGAATTGTGTCCGGTTTTAGGGAAGTCATCGATGGGCTTAACTTCAGTTAAATTGTATTCAATGAAGTTTATTATAAAACTTATTTAATAACTAATAGTACTTTATTTGAACACAAATGCATTAATGAATAATTTTTCACTGAATGCGGTCAAAATATTTGTCACTTGACTTCAAAATAAGTAATCTTGGTTAAATTATGAAGTGAAAAATAAACCACTTCATAAAAATTATAAAGAACAAGGTCATAAATAATTAACGCCTTTATATAAACTGAACCGCAAATGTTTTACTTTAAAGTATTTTTATTTTTGGGGAAATTTTTAATAAAATGATTTTTAAATATAATACCAGGGATGGTAAATAATCACCAGGGTGGTTAATAATAATGTTAACAAAATAATATATAATTTGTAGTCATATTTTAAATCATTTATTATTAATCCCTAAATTTAAGGTTATTTTTGTAGAAAATATTTTTGGATTTATTTAAATCACTTTTTCGAAGAATTTGCGGTCAATTTTATTGAACTTTAAATATACCCCAATCTATGGTTATCTTAACCCTTTCTCAAAACTTATATAAACTTCTTATTTTCATTCAATACAATTAACTCTATATTTAAGATTAGATTTTTAGTGATAAGTTATCACTGATAACTCTTCATAAATAAGATATGCTTTAATTATTAAATTGTGCCTCAAATGAGAAATTTTATTATACTTTCAATATCCTATAATGAAATTAAGGTGAACAAGGTATCTTTAATAAAAAACTTTTTAGTATATTATTTAAGTTTTGGTAATTGTGAGTTGACATAATTATTAAATGATCAAGAACAATATTCTCAAAATATTCAAAATTAATTTTACAAACAATAACTGATTGTGTGTCCGACTGTTTCGGCAATTGATTATTGTCTTCTTCAGAGACAGACAGAGAGTGTCTCATATTTGGTTCCATACGAGAGGCGAAGACTGTGAGAGAAATGTGAGCTCAAGAAATAAATTATTGAGAAAATTATCACTTTTGGAGACAAATGAAGACATGTTTTACATGTAAATTAAAAAATGTTTATTTCAATACAAATCTATTCGTGGTATTGCTATCCAACAGAATTTTTAATATAATTAAATAATTACCCAGTAAATAAAATACTTGGTAAATTAATTCACTTTAATTCGATATTTAATTTATTAATATTTTAAACTTTTAATAACGATTTATGTGGCAAAACATATTTTTTACTACCTTGATTCTAACTGTTAAATTCAAAGTGTTAATTATTGTTATTGGTAGCTAGATAATTATTCCTATCTTAATTGTTCAAATCTCATTCAGATTTTAATCAGGATATTAAATTGCGTTATAACAAGCAATTTATAGACTAATTATAATCTTTTATCGAAAAAAATTATTTATTAATTATTAAAAAAAAATCTTATCCTAAATCTTATCAAATGATAATAAAAGGTTTTCATTATATAATTTAAACTTATCTGACTTATGCCGAACTTTCACAGAAGATCTGACACTTTTACTGCCATTATATTGTTAACAATCAGTCACTGAAGTCGTGATTTAATTAGTGTTTATGAAATGATTCCTTAAACTTATGGTTTAATAATCTGAAAACAATTGACTAAACTTAAAGACAATTACTTTCTTATTAAACAGGGATGGCTAAAGGTCTCGAATCTAGGGGATGCTAGGGGGCATTTTGGTATGACCCCAGGGGTTATAAGGGTAGGATATTTTGAAAAATCACTAAAGTCGCTATAAAACACGTATTTCGCAATTTCGTATGCATACAATTCACTCATTTTTAATTTGTTTTATCACTTTTAAAGCAAAAAAACTAACTCAAAAAATACGAGAACATCCCTTGAACAAAACGGTATCAAATTTAGGGATGGGAAAATACATGAATAATACAAAATATTTTATAGAAAAATACCATAAAAGTATTATATTGTATATTCCCTTGCAAGTTTTAAATAAATGAAATTATTTTAGAATATGACTTTAGTTTTTATTCATACGATTTTAATTTATTTATAATACATTATATACATCAAAGTTGACAAAAAAGTTTTACAAAAAATATAAAACCTTTCAAATATTATCATAAAAAAATTATTTTTTAGCCCAAATCATGAAAATAAGCAAATTTTACGATAAAAATGGAATTTTTTCATTTCATATAATCACATGAGACTATGTATAAGATTTTGTATAGAATAATAAACACAAGTCAATGACAAAGTTTGAGTGTCTCCTCTGATGAGGATAAATCACAGAAAATTAAAGAAAAAGAAAGATACTAGATAAATTGAAGTAAATGGAGGAAATGTAACTTAATATTATGTAAAAGTTTGATATTTTGATTTGTGAACACCTGGGAGAAATTCATATCAAGGTTTGAGTTAAAAGAAAGAATTAAAACCAAATCAGTTTTAAATCAATAAAACAATGTTTTCAAAGTTAATATTCATTTGTTTAATCCTTATTAGTATTTCTTCTGTATTGACTTATCCGGAGAATAAGGACGAAGAAGTAAAAGGAGGAAAAACAACCTTTGTTCAAAAGAAATTTGGTAACCATTTAAAAGGTATTAGAACCAGAGTCTCCAAAAGCAAAGCAAAAATAAAAAAGCTCATTAAGCCTGGTAAAAAGCCTAGTAAAAAGCCTGAATGATGGATTGAACTTGGTATATTACTACATGTTTAGAATTTAATAATTTTCATTTATGTGACACTTATTACAAAATAATGTATTTCTTATATTTATAAAACTTCTGATTATATTTTGATAAAGTATTTGTAACAAAATTGAAACATAAATATCCTTAATAAAAGTGCTTAATTATTGATGTAAATGTCATTAACAGATTATATATGTTGCGCTGGAGACGACCCTTGTTGAAAACTGATCAAAAGGTGGGTCAACGCCCGGGTTAAGTTTTAATTTATTTACATAACTTTAATGTTTATCGGAATATTTGAATTTAACTTAAAATAAGGAAATCACAGAGTTCAAAATATTATCTTGGTATAAATTTTTCGTTCAGGGTGGGTGGGTGTGCAAAACAAAAATATATACTACACCACTGCGTAAATTTAGTGAAAAAGATCATTTTTGAAGTTCAATAAATTATATAATAGAAATGGTTTTTATTGATGGCTAAAGGTCTTGACCCCAAGGGTCTTGACCCTACCTAGAGCTAAAAACCTTAACAGACCCATTGTTTATCCATAAACAATAATGTTAAGTTTTCAAATCCTAGGGTTTTTTCCGATTTTGTTCTCCAAGGGGTGAATATTCCGTAACCCCTCCCTCCTTTTCCATCCCTTGTTTTTATTAATATAAATGAATAGATATTTGAATCAAAAATTGTGGCCAAAAATATTAGAGAATTACTGAATGTTTATATAATTAAACCAAAAAATATATAAAACCAATTATTTAACTAAACTTTTATTGAAAGTCATAGCGTTTGAAATACAGTAATTCTTAACTCA
>JAQIXI010000513.1:0-22269 GCA_034700165.1 Galumnidae sp. Gr-Ori-00277
TTTGAAAATCGATTGATCCAATCAAGAGTTAGAGAGGTGAAAGCGAGGGTACATAGATATTTCCACGTCCGTATATACTTTTTCTGTAGTTTGAAAATTCTAAAGCATATAAATAAAATACAAGCATGTTAATATTAGTAAATCCTTTGAATGTGATTTGAAAACTTCGTATTCAACATTTTTTTATGAACATACTCGTTTTTAGAACATGCTCAATTAAACAACAATATTATTATTATTATTATGACAATAAATCCATATATGATTTGTACTAACAGTTAATAGTAATACAAAACCAAAACAAAATGAACGGAAAATTTTATCAAATTCTCCATTTTTTCTAAAGAATTTCAAAATAAAAGTTATTTAGTTTTGTATGAAAATTAATTTAGTTATTTATTTAAACTTTTGTCAACAGAATTGGTCTCCAAAGAGAACTTATCATTAGTTTAGATACGGTTAGAGTAATGTTCTTATATTAATAAGAGGTGTGACTTATTTTCAGGAAATGGCATTTCATAAAATATTGTTATTTTTGAGTTATGGCTCAGAATTAATTTCTTTTAGAAAATTCTTGAAATGAGAAACTCTTAAATTGTTATATAATTTATTATCAATATATTAAATGAGCAAGTTTATTTTCTATTATAATATTTATGCTTTAAAAAATAATTTTTTTATTAGTCGTTAAATAATTGCATTTATTTGAAGATAAGTTTAAAAATCTGAGCTCATCTTCAAATCAATTAGTATTCAGTGAATTTCATAACTGAAGCACAGAATAACTTTACTTTCGATTTGATTTGGTCGAATAACTGAATGTAAGTTTAAAAAATGTTTTGTCACTCTTTTGATGAAAATTTAATTCCGTTTTTTGTGTTTCAAAAGTTTTCAGTAATATTTGTCTGGAATTTAGTTTTGGCTCTGATTTGAGGCAATCAATGTTTGAATAGTCTTTTCTAAAAGTAAGTGAATAATAAAAATTAGCAAAACTAATGGCTGAAGACTCAGATTTAGACGAATGTCCCCGAAGTAGTGAACCTGTGTTTGTGTTGCGGTGCCCTAAATTTATTTGTGTGGTTCCTAATCGTCATATGCCCACAAACATAACATACAAACATATGTCTGTCTTAAAAAGTTTGATTCTAATACTCAATTTCATCCTTTGGGTGAGTCCTCAGGACTGTCCTCTCATCAAATCACTTAATTCTTAATTAATCTAATTGACAGTTGTTTGGGTGGACTATTCTGGGAATTGGCATTTGGCTAAGAGTTGACCCCAAGTCATATGAGCCGAGCAGATTCATAGACACCGATAATATGATCCACGCGTCAGCCATTATGATTGTCACCGGATTTGTCATAATTCTCATCGGTTTTGTCGGATGTGTCGGTGTTCTGACTGAGAATTCTTGTCTTCTCGCGACTGTATTCATATTAATTCTGTTCTCTTCTCTAATTATTTTGTCTTTTAATTAGTTCTTCACAGTCTTGACGTGTCTTTTCGTTATGCAAATCGCAGCCATTGTTTTGGGAATATTTCACGGATTTGGAGAACGAGTAATACAGAGAGTCATCATTAAAATCAACTCTTGGTTCACACAATTTGATAATTGTTGCTATTATTCCTCAATTGTTTGATATTTGGGTAAAGGGTTTTAGTTTTAAAATTTACTGAAAACAAAGTGTGTTCTTAGAAAGTTGATTATAACGATGACTGACTGTATCCGTTATTCTCATTGACATTTGACCTGATTTTTGTCTCAAACCAAAACAGTTGGAAATATTTGCAAACGAAGAGATTCTGCAAAATCTACAGCAGTCGCACTATAATGACCAGTCCCGCAGATTTCTTGACTTTTTTCAAGTTAAGGTACTTTACTTTAATTATGAATCACCAAGATCACTTTATTTCTAACTTTGATTAATAGTTGAGATGTTGTGGCGCGCAATCATTTAATGATTATACTCGATATGGAATGACTATTCCGACCTCATGCTATTTAGCCGGAACTACATATATCAACGAACAGGTGATTGCTAGAGTAGACATCAGTTCATTTCACAGAATTAATCGGAAGTTAATTAACTCAAAGCGACTGCAAAATGACTTTCAATATATTTGACAAAATTGTAATTCTTTGCCATTGATTTGATTAATAGGGTTGTGGTCGAGCGCTCAGAAAATTTCTTGAGTTAAGATCTGGAATAATAGGTCTATTATGTCTCTGTTCGGCATTAATACAATTAGTATTAATTGGACTTTCGATCACTTTATTCTGCGCTAAACAAAGAGTTGATGTCATCAAATAGCAATCAAATTCACGGACAGCCAACCAAAGGTTCAATTCTGACCTCAATTCAACTGCTATTTAAACACTTGTCGTCTCTCTTAATCTTATATATGAGATGTGCTTTAAATCATTTTTTATTTCATTTTTATTAATTTTTAAAATTTTTAATTCTTTTTAGATTTTTTTTGTATATTTTTAGCATTAGATGAGAAGCAATTCATTTATAAAAACAATAATAAATATATTATATTTCGATTTAATAGAATATTTTTTTTGAAATAAATATAAGTAATAATAAAGTTTTGATAATTTCCAAAACGACAAATACTTTTGAGATAAAACTTTAGATAATTATATTAAGTATTCTTTAATCAATAAACACAAAACAACAGAACCTGAACTTTGATAAACATTTTCAAATTAAATAGACTTAGAAGATGACCAAGGTGGACCATTTAAATTATGATATCTAGTTGTTAAAGAAATTAAATATTGGCAAATTGAATCATGGATATTTTCAATACTTTAGAAAATAAGTTTCTTTTTTGAAATTATAGTAAGAATACAATTTTATTATTACTTTTAAAATTGAAATATTGAAAAAACTTGCAAGGATTCTTTATTATCATTTATTGATTACTTGTAATACTCTTGAAATTGTCATAACTTATAAAAATATTTCACTGAAAAAATGTTTTTAAATATAAGAAAAATCATTATATGAATTGAAATTTAAAATTATGAATTAGATCAAGATCATTGATTATAAAGAATATACAGGGATATAGAGGTACCAAACGTGTATTAAACGAATTAAGGATTACACAAGAATTGAATGTTTGTCAGTGACTGAACTTCCGATTGATTGCAGAAAATGTGTTAACTTTTAAGTGAAATCATAATAAGTTTTAGTAGAGATTATAGGAATAATGGTATCATTTGTATCATTGGAAACGTCGTTAAAGTTATTTAATCAAAATTTTTATCGCTATTATTCACTCATTCGACGAGTATTTCCGTTGCTTTCAGTTGAAAGTCTTCAGTCTTTCAGCCCTAACCTATTCCGTCCATTTAATCGTATATTTTGTTTAATTGACTTTATTTTATTAAATGTTATGATTAGTTGAATGAAATTGAAAAAATGTCGACAACAGTAGATCCAGCGGTCGCTTGTATTAAATACATCATATTTGCCATCAATTTCTTAGTCTGGGTAAGAATTTTGTGATCATTTGTTAGCAAATAAAGGTGTGGTTAGTGTTGGCTAATGTTAAACAACTTTTACTAAACTTTTATTATTTAAATTTTAATATTTTAAAAATTTAGTTATTTAAACAAATTGTTATATGAATTAACATGGTCATTTATTTTTCAAATCATTCATTTATAATTTCAAAAAAAAAGACTTTGGGTGCAGTTCTGTTAGGAGTTGCGATTTGGGTCAGAGGAGATGGAGGTCTCTGGGAATATACCGATAATATGGATATCGAGAGGTATTACAACGCCTGTTACTTATGTATGGCCGCCGCAGCTCTTATTCTGATCGTTGGATTTTTGGGATGTTTGGGCGCTGCGATGGAGAGTCCGTGTATGCTCCTCGCCGTATGTCTGCCACACATTTATTTGATTAATTAAAAGAGATTCGTTTCAGTACTTCGTAATAACTGGTATCGCAATAATCCTTCAAATCGCGGCTACAGTTCTGGTCTGGAAAATTGCCGGCGGAGACAGAGTATGATATCTCATAACCACCGGAATGTCTTTAACTGATGAACTGATGAACTCTTAATTTCAGTTACAAACAGTGTTGTCTGAAGAGATGAAATGGCATATCGAGAGACGCACTTATGACGACAACTCCCGTCGATTCTTAGATCTCATTCAACTTAAGGTATTTATAGTTATTCTGTTTTCTTGAAACTTAAATACATTGTTTTCAGTTGGAATGTTGTGGAGCCGAAACTTTTTTGGATTACCAAAAGTCAAATCAAGATATTCCCGCCTCTTGTAATAGTATCCGGACAAATAATATCAATATAAGGGTTAGTGATATATCATTGATGTAATCAATTAATGATTAATTAATAAAATTTAATACTCATTCAGAGCTGCGGAGAAAATCTTCGGCGTTTCCTTGAGGTGAGAGGCGGTGCTATCGGAGGCATTTGTATTGCTTTAATGCTGGTTCAGATCGGGTCAATTATATTCAGCGTTTGCTTATTCTTAGCTATGAAACAGGAATCGTCACCCCTTTTGTAAACTTTGATTATTCAAAATGTATTACAAAAAGCTTTTTGAGTCGGATTTCAGTTTCGATTTTTATAGTTTTGAAGTGTTTTTCATTTTTCTTTATTTCATTTCATTTATTATTATAATTAATATTTACTTATTATATACTCTGAGACGAGTTGTGGTCAACATTTAAAACATTTTTATTTTATTTCGATTTTAATAAGTTTTCAAATAAAAATCGAATTATTATTTAAATAACTTTTCGCTAAAAATGTATTTTTGTATAAAATATTAAATGTTTTTAGAATTAATACAATTTTACTAATTTATTCATTGAAGACATTGAAAGTGTTTTACTCTGACTTTGAGTTTGAATTGTCTGTTGAGGTCTTCTTTTTGTATTTTTTCTCAAATTAGAAGTTTTTAACTTTTTTTTTAAAAACTTTATCTTCTTTTTTGGTTTTATAATAAAAGACATACGAATTGTTTTAAAAATCATTTAATGGGTATAAAAGGGCACAGTTTTAATTCCAAATGCAGTACAGAGTCTTTAGTGCAAACAAAATACAAAAATTGTGCGAAAAAACGATAAAAAAAATATTTCACTCAAAAATTCTTTTTTAAAAAACAAATATTAGAACAAATCTCAGGGAATAAAAATAGTGTTTAGGACTTGTCTTCAATTTTTTGTGTAATAACTTCTTTAATTTTTTGCAAATGTGTTGTCATAAAGTCAGCCTCAGTACCAAGGACAGTATAAATATCAAAACGACCAAGGATTTCCTTTTTAAAGAAAATAAAATATTTTTAAAAATTTCTATTATTTGCAGAAAAGCATTACCTCTCGTTTGACTCCATAGCTGTCGAGAACCTCCTGTTGTAATTCCTGGAAGTCTTCCTCCTTCTTAAGAAGTTTGACGAGAGCGACATCAGTCGTGACTTTTTTAATCTCTTTCTTAACAACTTTTGTTTGAGTCGACTGAGAAACTGATCTCATTTTCTCGATATTCTTTCTCTTGAATTTGATGACCATATCTGCCCTTTCAAAAGAGCCTCTGATAATGTCGTCGACATCCTTTCCGTGTAAGTGTTTACCGCCGTAATGTTTCAATAGTTCAATGAGCTTGGTAATACGAGCCTGTTCTCCTTTAATCTCCATCACATCCTTTTGTATTTGATTAATAATTCTGTCCGGAATGTATGCCTTAAGGTATGTGAACACCATTTCAAACCTCTCGTCGATATTCCAGTCAGGATTCTGAAGACCCGTCGGATCGAACGGATCTAATAGTACTAAAGACCTGAGCGGAGCCTTTTTTCTGCACATTTGGATACCAATAACAGCACCGAATGAGTGTCCGACCACATCATAGTTTCCTTCAGGTGCCAATTGTCTTAATTTGTCCTTGTAGAAAAGGGCCACTTTTTTAATATCTTTCAGGTCGTGATATGTTTTCATCCAATTGAGTGCAACCACCGGTCGATCCAATTCTTTAGCCAAAGATCTCAAAGATTCGAAAATACCTTCAATTGGAGGTAAAAAGAAAACCGGTTTTCCTGTAAAACAAAATAATTAAAACTCATTTCACAGAAATAATAGAATGACTGAATGACTGACCGTTTTTAACGTCATTTAGAAGTGATGTCTGTTCGTTGGGAATATCGAATTTGATTTGTGAGAGGTTAGCCCTCGCCTTCTTTATGTCCGCCGCGTATTGTTTTAGACTTTCTTTCTTTCCGTCTCTAAACTCTTTAAGTTCTCCGACAGTAATCTTTTTGATGTCAGACAACGCCAGAGAAATGTCATAATCTCTTTCAAGTCTTTGTTGTATTTCAACGGCAGCCATACTATCGAGTCCGACGTCGCCCAGAGTTTCATCATTTGGTCGCTTATCAATACCCAAATGATTGCATAACTGTTGAAGCACTTCATCTTCAGATGCCATTGCTTGGTGATCTAAGTCTGCCTTTACTGTAGAAGCGAGGGTTGCCATCGGTATCTGAATAAAACGATCCAATACATCCAAACACGAAGAAATGCGCTGAAGAAGAATACCAGCGAACAGTTTCATCATATCTGCCTTTTCATCGCTGGCCAACAGCTGTTCGGCAACAATACCGACGTCACCGATTGGTCCCCATTGAATGCAAAGTGCGGGCAGTCCTAACAAACAGAATAAGAATCAGTTTTTTCAAAGATATTTATTGATACAAACCGTCAGCCCTTCTCTTTTCACAAACTCTTTCCATTCCAGAGTTGGCGAAACCGTAATTAGTCTGACCGGCATTTCCTCTTCCGGCTGTCAGTGAAGAAAAGGCGACGAAATAGTCGAGTTCAGGGCATTCCTCTCGCGTCACTTTATCCAAATGGATGAGACCCTCGAGTTTTGGTTCGCAGCACTCTTTAAATGTTTCGGGCGTTTGGTTTTCAATGAAAGCGTCCTTCAAAACGAGCGCTAAATTAAAAACTCCTCCAACGGGTCCTTTAGAGTTGGCCTCAGATATGAGGTCTTGGGTTCCCTTTAAAGTAATTAAATTATTGGTAGAAACGGTTAAATCGATTTTATAGTCTTCAATTAGTTTTCCAAATTCTTTGAATCGTTTGAGATATAACTTTTGGTACGCATTCTTAATACCAGTTCTTGAGGTCAACACTAATTTTTTCGCGCCGCGTAATACTGTCCAATACGCCAACTCAAGACCAAAGCCTCCTAAACCTCCGACAATTATATAAGTCTTTGAGAGAAAACAAAAATTAGAAAAAATTTATAATTAATAAAAAAAACCTTTAAGGGGTGGAACCACGTTCTGGTCGTTGCCCTCACAACCAGTGGTTTCGGAACGACAACAATCTTTTCCTTCTCTTCTTCTCTTATTTGAATCAATACTTTCCCGACGTGTTTACCAGTAGTCATATATCTAAAGGCCTGTTCGGCCTGAGTTGTGGCATATACTGTCCTTTCAATAGGTTTAATGACACCCCTTTCAATGCCATCGTTTAAAAGTCGAGTCATTTCTTTCATAAATGCCTTCAATTTTTTAGAAGAGGGGCCCTCTCGGAAGATACAGTCGAGACCCACGCCATGGAATGAGATATTATTGAGAAAAGCGAAGAGTCCTAAAGACTTATTCATTTGCATATCATATTTGCCGATTTCGAGGAACCGTCCGTTCGGTGCCAAACATCTGAGGGATGCCTGAAATACAAAACAATAACTAATTAATAGAGAGAAATGATGTCTAAACAATACCTGAAGTTTGTCTTCAGTCAATGAATTGAGAACGATATCAATTCCTTTTCCTTTGGAAACAGTCATAAACTGTCGCTCGAAAGTCACGTCATGACTGTTACCGATGTGCGCGTCGTCGATACCGAACTTATTTTTAATAAACTCTCGTTTCTCGTCGTTACCGACCGTCACATATATCTCACAGCCCATACTCTGACAAATAAAAATGGCCGCCTGTCCGACACCACCCGCTCCCGAATGAATAAGAACTGATTCGCCTTCCATTAGATTTCCTCTCATAATAAGTGCGTAATAGGCTGTTGTGTAAACCACTGGAACAGTGGCTGCGTCTTCAAGACTCCAATGATCAGGGACATCCCATAGATAGTCTTTATATGTGAGAAGTGTAGTGGCGATACCTTTAAAGGGAACCATTCCCATCACACGTTTCCCGTTATCACTCCGACGGCCCGCAAATTCCAAACCAATTATACAATCAAATAGAGCTCCTTCAGGACCTGGCTGAATTTTGCCCGATACTAACACCACGTCCTAAAAAAATAATAAATAATTAATTATAATTTAAAATTAATTTTATGATTAAAGTTACAATGTTACAAATTAAATGTATAATTAGTTATAATTTATAGCTTTAAATGTAATGAAAATTACTTTGAAATTAAGGGCCGAATAGTAGACATTGCAGAGAACCTCCTGTTCTTTCTTTGCATTTTCCGGTAGACTCGGAAAGTATTTGTGGTGAGCGTCAAACCATTTAAGACTTGACATATCACCTCTGGTAACAACATTAAGATAAGCATGCTCAGTTTCAATTGTTTCTTGCTCTTCTGGCAGAAGAATATGTCGTTGTGTTCCCCATTTGCCATCTTTGAAGATATTCATAACTAAATCAGTTTTGAGTAAATCACAAAATGGTTTTTCATTAAAATTAACTTCTTTTGGTAACTTCTGGTCGTAATCAAAGATACAGCGGACGTGATTACCGCCCGGTTCTAAACGAAGACAATTCAAGAGACCAATGACTCCATTAATAGAAGAATCGTTGGCAATGAGCCAGATAGTTTTAGGAGTTTCTGCCTCTTTATTAGTGGACAAAATAGTTTTCAAGGATTCGACCCAATCCTCGTAATGACCTAAAGTTATGTTAACAGAGAGTGCCTCCGGTCTATCGGTCACTACTTTGCGAAAGACAGCAATTGATGTCGAATATGAATCAGATTTTTTGCCAATTAGTTCGAGCCCAGCCTTTGGCGCCATTTCGATGAAATGATCCAATTCTTCGGCGGATAACAAATCATCAGATGGTTCCTGACCTAAGAGTTGGTATAAAGTGTTCTCGGGAGGCGTCAATTTTGAACGTCCCGTCACAAACAAAAAGCCATTTGACTGGAAATTATAAATTCATAATTAATTCTATATTTGTTTTAATGTTGAACACACCTTAAGAGCTTCGCTTAACTCTTGGATCTGATCCTCTAATTTCCAAGAAGTGACCGTTTTGTTAGTCATTCTATAGAATAAGAGATCGAGAGATGTCATGTCTTTAATGAATTGGTTTGTACTCAAATCCCATTCAAGAGTTTTTAAATTCAAAGATTTGGTTTCTTCAGGTATTGTCGTCGGCGAAGGAATTGCAATCATATAATCGACATTAATCTGTCCGATGAGCGACGCCTTAATCTTCTCAATGAGTTGATTGGCGACAACATTCTTATTGGGAGTCATTTCTAATACTTTAATCTGTGACTTATCGTTAATATTCTCGATAACGATGTCTATAAAGGGACGGATAAACCTCTCATTTAAAGCGATCGATGCGATCAAATCCATCGATAAATTGTTTTCTTTCTTTTCAGTGATTTCTTTGATTATATTCTCTAAAATAATCGGTTCTTTCTTTTGGTCTTCAATTGAATTCAAATTTGGGTCAACTTTGAGATCAATTAATTCTTTGAGTACTCTCATGAGTCTCCATTTGTCGTCAGGTATGTCAGTGTACTTCTTGACGAGTGACTCGTCCGCCAATTTATAGCCATTCAGTTCGAGAGGACTCACTTTTGGACTAATTTGAGTCACTTTTTCAGCCAAAGCCGAACAAACGGAAACGTATTCGATAAATGACTCTTTGAAAGGACTTTCTATCGCACAGTCCTCGAAGTTTGGAATGAATTCATATTTCTCGAGAGTGAGTCCCTGTTGTCCGGGTCTTCGCGGGACATTTACTGGTATAAAACCCTTGACTTCAAGACCTTTGGTAACAATTGATCTAAAGTTGAGATCGAAAAAGACGGGAAGTATAGAAATCTTGTCCTCATCTACTTTTTCGTTATCCATTCCAAAGTTATTAATTCCCAATATTTCTGACGCCATTTTATCTTCTCCAGAGTTCAAATGGTCCTTAAGATGTAGTTTAACTATAGCGTCGGCCTCATCTGTTTCTTTTTCAGACAAATCGGGTCTCATATCACTAATCATTTCATTTCCTTTGAAATCTTTGAAGTCTTCTTCTGGATTCAGTTCATCCAAAGCCTTTGGTTTAGTCTTTTCCTGGAAGTAAAAGAATTCTGGTTTTTCTTCTTCTTCAACCTTTTCCTCTTCCTTTTCTTTCTTGACCTGTTCTATGGCTTCATATAAGATATTAGGATCGCATCGAATCGATTGGAATCCAATCGGAATAAAAAGCGCACGAATTGGAAGTGCGACGAGTGCTAAATGAAGAACAGAATCAACAAAACTGATCCAATGACCCGTCCATTTAGCCTTTCCAATACGACCGTCACCTCTGGCCTCAATGAGTCCTTGGAATTTAGGTCCGTAATCATAGCCTCTAATTCGCAACTCTTTGTAAATGTCTTTATTAAAGAGGATTTCATGCATTTTTTCGTTGTCTTTTTCTTCATTGATTTCATTATTCAACAATTGGTCCTGCATTTCAAGAATATGTTCCTCTGGAACTGATACTTTTCCAGTGCAGGCGATGGCATTGTTCTCAGATATAGTGAAATCTCCCGTTCCTTCTAATATGCGAATTACGAACTGGACTTCAGCCAATTCTGAGAGAAGTGTTGGTCTGAAAAAACTGTCGAAAGACAAAAAATAAACAAAAGTTAAGAATTACCTAGGCCAATCAAAAGTTTATTTACCGAACGTTTTCAAAATGGACCGGAGTCTTCATCCATGGCTGACCTTTCATTGCAGCCAATCGTCTCCACGCCATAAATAGATAACCGGTGGCCGGAAAGAGTACTCTTCCGTCTACGGCGTGATCCTTAAGGAAATTCCAATCGGATTCTATTAATGAGAACTTCATAACATAGTCTGAAGCCGTCGCGTAATTATGGAATTCCGGGAATTTCTTTACGGCATAACTCCTTTCGTGATCCCATTTAAAGAGAGAACTGATTGATTGCGTTCCCCTCACAACCGGCCACTCAACCTTTGGGTACAGTTTCTCAATGGTTGGGTTTAGACCAAGAGTATAGAGTCGTCCAATAGCTGATAGGAAAAAGATCATATTGTCAGGCTCAGTTCTTTTCATTAATCCGGTATATGTGAGCGCTGGGAAACATCTCTTGAAAATAGACTCAAAGAGTGAGTGCGGCGCCACTTCAACGACGTATGAGTTTTTGCCGATTTCTCGCATTCCTTCGTTGAAGAGTACCGGAGATATCAAATTGTTTGTAAAGTATTCGCCTATAATTCAAAGGTTAGAATACATTCATTTGAAGACTTGTCAGACCTGAAGCAAATTTAGCCTTTTCTGAATCCCACTGTTCTCTTGGAAAAGAAGTGGAAACCCATTTCTCACTTCGAGGTTTAGGTTCGGGAATAACCAAATTAAGAGAATCGAGTAATTGCTGGGCGACAATATTCATGAAAGGGCTGTGATATGGGTAATCACCCCCAGCAACTTCTCGAGCAAAGATATTCTCAGACTTGAGTTGTTCCACGAATTTAGACATATTGTCGTAGAGACCAGAAATGGTTACCGAATCCTTTCCATTATGACACGCGGCGACAATGCCTTCTGGACAACGCTTTTTGGTTTCCTCCCAGGTCATTCCGACGGCAGCCAACATACCTTACAATCAATTAATTATAAGAATTAAGTTTATCTTAAATATGAAAAATACCCTTGGGAAGTTTTGATGTTTCCACAATTTTTCCCCTCCAATAAGCGGTGAGAACCGCCTGTTCTAAAGTAAGACATCCATCAGCATAAGCACAGGCAACTTCACCAAAAGAGTGGCCGATAATGCCGACCACTTCGATGCCGAATAAGCAAAAGGTGTCGTAAAGCGCTAATTGCATAGAAGTGATGGCAACGAAAGCATTGGTTGGACTCATTTTGAGAGCCATATCGTCGTCACTCAATAATAAGAGCATTAAATCGATTCCAAACGGCTCTAAAGTGTCGGCACAACGTCTCAAAGCGTCAGCAAAAGGCTTAATTGGCATTAATTTTTGAGCCATTCCTGTCCACTGACTTCCCATTCCTGAGAATAAGAGCCAAACAGAACTTGGTCTCATTGAGTCCACAACTGTTCGCTCGTATTCGTATTTAACTTCAGCGGAGTCTTCTTCTATAGGTTTCTCTTTGATAATCATAAACCCTCGATGAGGGAAATTCGAAGAACCTTTAATGACACCCGTTTTCATTCCTTCGTTGAGAAGCGCTAAGAAGTCTTTGTGTACTTTCTTTGGATTTTTCTCAATAAAATCAAAGATATGATTAACCGCCGCTTCAGTTCTTCCGCTGACATTCACTAATCTCGGGATTGGATCACAAATGTTGTAATCTTCGGGCGACAACTCTTTGTCGTTGGACTTAAGCAATGCGTGAGCATTGACTCCCCCGACACCAAAGGAATTGACGCCAACGATTCCGTTCTCGAAAGGAGTGTTTTTCATAACCGGAATCAATGTTTTATTGACCACACATTCGATCTCAGGTTTGGGGTCTTCGAAGTGAAGGTTAGCCGGAATGCATTTGTTCTCAAAAGCAACGATCACTTTCGCAATAGAACAGAGACCAGATGACCCCTCGGAGTGACCCAAATTACTTTTAACGGCCCCCAGAAGTAAGGGCTCCTAAAATAGATTTTCAAAACATTTTAATAAATAGTCTCGCATTCAATAAAGAATACAAACCTTCCGGTCGTGACAATAAGCGTCGGCGATGGCTTTAGCCTCCTGTGGATCCCCGACATTAGTTCCCGTTCCGTGAGATTCAAAGAATTTAATGTCATTTGGGTCGACCCCCGCCTCGTGGAACGTCTCTATCATTAGATCTCTTTGTCTTAACCAAAAGGGAGAGAACAGACCAATAGACTTAAAGCCATCGGTGTTTGTCTTCGCGTGAAGAACAGTGCAATAGACTCGTTTGGCCTCCGGTTTCTTCTGGAGAAAAAGAGCGCCCACTGTTTCCGATCGGACGAATCCGTCGGCTTTTTTATCCCATACTTTACACTTTCCGTCGGAGGCCAACAAACCAATGGACTGATAGATGCCATTAGAGAACGGAGATTGGGTTAAATTACCCGTGGCTACTATGGCCGCATCACAATTTCCAGTTCGGATGTCCTGAAGGGCATTAGTCAGGGCTACCATCGATGCAGAACAGGCCGTATCGATAAGAGTGGAGGGGCCGTGGAAGTCAAACAGGAAGGATATTCTGTTCGCATACAATGCCTTTGAACTGCCGTAAACCCAAAGCGCGGCCTCTTTTCTTCGACAATCATTAAAGTCATCCTGAGGTAAACCATCCGCACAGGCTTTCAATAAATCATTTATTAATTAAATTCTTCTAAATTGTCTTTAAAGTAATGATTAATAATTAAAAATTAATTATTTACAGCCGTCAACCTATCCGGTAAAGTAGCGATCGGGTAAACTAACCGATCAGGTAAAGTAACTCTCAAACCCATTGCCATAGATCTTAATGTTAAAAATCAACCACTCGTGTAAACCAAGCGTTCGGGTAAAGTAAATTCCATTCCCAAACCACTTTACCGGAGAGGTTGACGACTGTACTGTTGTTTTGATATAATTTTTATTGAGAATCACAACAAAAGTATTAATAATTTACAGTCAATAATGAGTCTTAAAAAAGAGATTATTTCAGATTAATGTGAAATTTATTATAATTTTAAATAAAAAGTGAATTTCATTTTCGTTTTTGTGATTCTCATTTACAATTATAGCACTTGAAGTGCTTTCTTAGATGTGATAAGCAATTGTTTTTATTAATAATCCCGGAGTGATTTTCATTTGCGTTCATGGTGATTTTCAATTAGTTTCCCCGTGTTATTCAGTACTCCTTTAATTATGTTTTTCAACCGTTAATTAACACTAAAGAGTTAAATAATGAACTAGATAACAATAACTAGATTACTAATGAACTATATAATGAACTTTTTAGTGATTAGTGAGCTTTAAATATAAAACAAAAAGTATCTAGATCATTATTTAACTCTTTAGTGATAATTAATTGTTAAAAAAACATAATTAAATGACATAAAACTGGATAATAGTTTTCTCAAAACATTTTATGATTAAACTCTCGTTTATATTAATTAAAAAAATGAATTTAAAACTCTTTTATTAATTCAATAAATTTTGTATTGTCTTTAGTTTTATTTAAATTCAATGAACACAAAATGAGGAAATTGTGAGTAAAGTCTTATGTCATGTCTTATCCAATAACTTATTAAATAAAAATATAATTCTAATCATTTCGTGAATATTTTAAATTACAAATTGCAACTTAAATTAAAGAAATATTCCTTAATCATTCAATTAATGAGCATGTTCCTCTCAACTTTTTTTAATTCTGACAAAATTAATTATTTAAAATATAATCTAGACAGTTTTTCTCACAAAAAATAAGATATTATGAGAGCTCTAAACTTAAAATGAATTCAATGGGAAATAAAAATATGTATAATCTTTTGATATAATCTTGGTTTAAATGTTACAGATTTAGTTATTCCGGACAATAAAATGTTTACACATTAAGTGAAAGATATGTAAAACGAAAGCAATTAAGTATCGAATCTAAAGTTTGGAATATTTTTTTTCTCTGAGACAAACCTCAGAGCAGTTTTCACTCCGATTTAGTCTAAGAATATGTCACTATTTTTAAAGTTTTCAAATATGAATTGCGATCCGAACCTATTTTTTTGTGAAACTATTTGTTATATACATGTATTTGCATTGAGGTATGCCTTCGAGAGACTCTCATAAGACTAATAGTGTTTTCATTCGGAAAAATCATAAGTAATTGAGGTTAGGTTTGACTTCAGTCCTAATTTTATTATTAGAATCAATGATCTAATTTGTAGACAAACCAGAAAACAATATATGCCTAGAATCTAGGCCCTAGATCATTTTTAGTCAATGATAATTTAAAATGCAATTCTATAAATATAATCGCTTACCGACGGTATTGATTCCAACATAAACTCCAGTTTTGGTTCCTCTAAGACTCTGAGGTGAGATACCGGCGTCGACAATGGCTTCATAAGTTGTCTCGAGCATAATACGAGCTTGGGGATCCATTGCATCCGCCAAAAGTGTAAGAGTACTGAAATACGACGAATCAAACTTATCGATAGACTTGAGTTTTCCGGTTCGCGCACCCAAACCATCGTTTAATCCTAAATAAAAGTTAATTATTTGCATCAAAGAATGTATAGGACTGACCGACGGGCCATCGCCTGTCATCGGCAGTAACCATATCGACATTATTGAACAAATTGTCTGCGTATTCATCCATATTATCGGATTCAGGAAATCTTCCGGCAATACCACTGATTACGATATCGTCTGTTACCTCAAATCTGGGCATTGGTTTGGGCTCCGGTCGTGGGTAACTGACATGAGTGTCCATACCCGCGCCCTCTGAAATCTCAGGAACGGCGGCTTCGTCTGCCATTATTTCAAAGAATTAAGTGAAAACTCTTTTGAGTTTTCTATTAATGAATTTTTATTTTAAAAAACTTAAAACAATATTAAAGCAAATTATTGTCAAAAATGTTTTAAAAAAACTATATTTTCATTAAAATTTGGAATCAAATAAAAATTGAATTTATATTTCAAAAACTTTAGAATTGTTTAAAAAATGATGAAAAGAAATACTCCAAAAACTCATTACTATTTGGAAGTGATGTTCATTTGTCGACACTGAGAGTGAAAGTGGTTCTGATCATTAGATAACTGCTCTTTTTCATTACTCGCACTCATTTAAACTCACAGTTTGCGAAAAGTGATCCAAATCCAGTTGTACTTGAATTCTATGAGACTATAGTTTGGTGCCACTGGTGGACAGCCAGTCCTATATTGGAAAACCTAAAGCGGTGCCTCCTCTGCCTTAACCTATCGCACTGTCCCATCGAGTGTTTAATATTTTTAAGACTTTCATTTTCATCGACCAATGATTACTAAACAGAAGTCAATCCATAATTATATAGTCATTTGTAAAACAGGGATAAAAGTTTGTGTTTTGGGACCACTCTTTTCAAAGAAAAACAAATTCTTTTTATTTTTAATGTGTTTTGACATCAATTATTCAAAGTTAAGAACAAATAAGAAAAATCAAAATATTTGTAAAATAAGGAATACTTAACTCAGTAACTTGGTCATTCTCATAAAATTCATTTTCAACTGGTTTTCACCGAATTATTTGACTCAGAATTTTAACCAGAATTTAAATAAATAAATATTAAATGAATGTCTATTAGTATTGAATATTAGTTTTTGTCAAATAAATGCCAAAAGTTTTAATTCATATAAAAATTAATTTAAATTTCGTAATGAAAACTATTATGAGTTCAATGAATATTAAGGTCATATCAAGGATTTATACAGAAAACTTAAATTCTAATTCTTAAGACATAAAGTTTGGGTGACTTTGAAGTGACTAATGACGTGAGGGTCAACACGTGTGGAACTTCCATCAGGTTATTACTACCAGTTCTAGAACTGTTTTTAGATAAATACCTGGATAGCACCTCAACTATCATCTAAAAGGGTTTTTAGAGTTCAAAATCAGTGCGACTTTTCTGAGACATACAGTTTAACCCTTAATATTAAACGTCAACTAATGTTCTGATCAAATGTCGTATATTTTTAAGATTCAAAATAAATATAATTGTTTTAATCAAATTTTATTCGAAACAAAATTTTGTTTTATTTAATTAAACTAAAATTACTATTGTTATAAGCACTATCCTAGGTTAATTAAACCATGTTTCTATAAAAAAAAGTCATCTCTAAATTTATGTCTTTTAGATGTCAATAAAGAGCAAAACGATTGCCGTCTAAGAACTGGTATTAGAAAAAGTAATTTATGTAAAAAAAGTAAAACTCATTTAATATCTTTAATATGAATATTCTTTTTATCATTTTTTGAGTTTATAATTAATGTTTTTGAAATTCAAATTTAAACCGAAATTCAATCATTGGATCAAATACTTGCAAATTTTGTTATCTTTTTCTAAAAAATTCAAAATAACCTTAACCAATTAATCAATTCTAGCAATAGCTAAAGAACTGTGAATCACCAAGCAAGAGTAATTTATATTCAGCAAAGATGGAGTATCACCTAGGATAAGAAACTTTGTTCATAAAAATCTCTAAAATAGGATTTTATATACTTCAAGTATAACAAGATTTTTAAAAAAGTGAACTTGCTTGTTTTGATATTTGTTGCGCACTTTTCTGGTAAATAATATTATTGCATAAAATAATTATTAATCAATTTTTTTATTATTAATGAATACTAGATTTTTAGAGATTATTTGATAATAAAATTAAATGAAACGCAAATTCTAATGAAATATAAACCGTTTTAATTAAAATTTATTCGAGAATTCTCATTATTTAAACTTATCTTTATAAACTTTATAATCTTGGTTAAAAATTTTATCATTTATCAATTAATTATTTATTTTGTTTTCTCATAATAACTGGAAAATAAAACTTGACTTATATATAAAGTTATAGGAAAATAATATCAATTCTTCAATTGACTAAATTATTGCTAATTTTAATAATAATTTCTTAAAAAAATTATAAGAATTTATTGTTAAAACACTATATATTTGTAACTCATAACCATTTTATGCATTAATAAATGATATTTTGTTATTAATATTAATATTTTGATTGAAATTAGTTCCACTTTTATTAATATTTAATATATTCATAAAATCATTAAATTTCAAAGAAGTTTATAATTTTGAAACAAATAAAAACAAAATCCAATCGTTAATAATTTTGATGTCTTTTTTAGTAATAAACTTATTAGTAATAAGTTTTTACTAATTAATGTATTGGAAACTAAATTTTGAGTATAAGATCTGTAATAAGTTATTACTAATAACTCTTCTGTAATAATTACTAAATAAGCATAAAATCAATTTAAGGATATTTGTTGAGGGCTTTCTTTACTGTAGGTATTGGACACCAGGTATTGGTTACTCAAAATTTAATAGTTTATGAGTGTTAGGAGTGGGCGAAAATGGTATCCTTCGATGAATGACTCTTTGGTCCAAATAGTTTATTTCAAACAGTATTTCATCACAAAATTCGTGTTTAATATCTGTTTTCAATAATTTTTCTTTTGTTTAGTCTCGTAAAGACCAGAAACTATAATCACTATGAATTTAATTTCGTATTTTAATTATATTCAAACCATTCAAAAATGAAGAACAAAATTCGTGTTGACTTGAGTTTACAATTCACCCAATTATCGCAAATTTAGAACTAATTTATTGTTTTATTAAAATATTACTCAATTTTGGGTTATTATATGAAATGACAACAAAATGATGCTCTCTCTCTCTCTCTCTCTCTCTCAAATTAAAAAGATATAAGGTAAAATTTAAAGAAATATGGGAAGACTTGTAAATAAAATTATGTTTTACGAATACATATATAATATTATGATTTTTGAATTACAAAATTGTAGCTACAGTTGAGAATCTTTGGCGTAAACAAGACCTGGGATCAAGATTTGGTTAAAGCTGATTAGTTTCTTGGAACATCGGTTTTTAACTGTACATCCAATTTTGATTGAGCAAGTTCAATTAAAAATATTTAAAAGTTTTCATGACTAAAGATCTTAAGTTAAGATTCTTAACATAAAATAACAGGCTTTTAACATGTCATGACTAAATGTTATTAAGGTACTTTAATATTTGTTAGTTAAATCCTAAGTTATGCACTTCTTTGGAGTTAAGCTATAATTTGGTTTTAATTTTATTTAATAAACTTACGTTAAAAATAATTTACTATTTTTTATATTAATAATTATTATTAATTCATAGATTATTAAAAGTTGTAAAGAATTTTAGAAATTTTTATTTTGAAAATAAAGTTTTGAGTAATAAATGACAAAATTCATGGAATAAAAATCAATTCATACTTAAAAGTTTGTATAACTTTTTTCGATTAATTGTTGAAAATCTCAAATAACTATTAATAAAAGCGAATGAATGCATAATTATTTCGACGACAATAATGTTTACATATCTATTGGATTGAGTTTTACAAAACTATTTTTTCAAGTCTTATATGCATTCATTTATTTTTGAGATTCGCAACAATTACTCGAAAAAGTTAACAAACTTTTGAATATCAATCGATTTTTTATGACATTTAAGTTTTTACTTTTTATTCCTTTAAAAAAGAATTTTGCTATTTTATACATATTTGAGTGAGCAAGCACACTTTGCCTATAGTTGTAATATGAAAGGTCAATTTTATTAAAAATAAAGAAGTTTCTAACATGGTGTTTAAAATTCAAAATGAATTTTTAATAAAATTTGATTCAATTTGACTCAAATTACAGATTTATTTGAGTTTATTATAATTCAATTAAAGAATTATTTATTTTTAAGGTTATCCTATTAGTCAGACATTAATTCCATTTTAAAATAGGTGTATCTGAGACAGACCAGTTAAATGTTTTTCTTAGAATATATATTCAAGATTACAAAAATCAAGGTAAATTTCTAAATTTCCAAGTTTATGTTGAATAAAGTTATTATAGCTAATTAAGGTTTTGATTTTAAAATTTGGTTAATTTGCTTTTTAATCGATTCTTGTTATGAATTGAGAACTGAATTGTTTTCTCTTATTTTCTCACATTTTGTTGTTTTTAAAAACAGAATTTTTTGTTTAAAAAACAAAACGTTTAGTTTGTTCTCAATTTTTTTAATTAAATAAATTTATTGAAAAAGTTATGCATTAAATGAATGACTGGAAAATCTTTTTGTTTTTGAATTTTTCTCTTAAAGTTAACGAATGACTATTATTTTAACATTTCATTCATCAACAAAAAAAATATTATGATCAATTTGATCAATTGCTGGATACAATTTATTGCTATTTAATAATAAATTAAAATTTCTAATCAAAAATACTTAGCTTTTGGCCGATGGCTTAACCGTTAATTTTTTATACATTTTGTAAGACTTGGCTTAAACTGAGATAAACTCTTAAGAATTAAAATTGTTTTCACATTTAAATATGTTTTTGCCTTTAAATAAGTTTAATACAATTATTTTTATAAAACAAGGCTTTGATTAATATTTTGAAAATTATATGAAATTAACATATTTTCAAACTCTACATTTATTTGATTAATTGATCAATTTGATTCTTTTTACCAAGATCCAATTATGCTTTATTAAAATTTAAAAGTAAAAAAATATTATAAATAAATTATTACAAACAACTCAATAACTTTATGTGAAAATAACTTAATTAAAGTTTTCGCAAATAATTTTCTTTTAGTTTTGGGCATATTTTGTGAAATTCAATTAATAATAGATTCAGTCATTCGTTCATAAAATCACTGTTAAAGAAGTGATTACTTCTCACAACTTATTATTCACTCTTAAAATAAAATTTTTCTAATTTAAACTTTTAATAGAAATATAATAATTAGGTTTTGAAATAATTTTTATTAATACTTAATGAAATAATTAAAGTCATTCTATTAATTATATGTCTGATGCTTATAAACAAGCATATTTAAGAAAATTATTATTTATAATATAAACTTGATTTTAGAACTGTTGTACACATTTTTATTTTAAATTTCATTCAAAACAATTCAAAGTTCAGAAAAATTCAATTTAATTTATAATTTTAATATTATTTTAAACTTTTGTTAATAAGTAGGGATAAAATGTTTCAAAACTTATCTTTCTATTCGACTTTAAATTGTAACTTATCTAGCTGAATTTCACAGAAACATATACCCCTTTGGCAGCTAAAAATTCTGCCATTCTATTTTAACTGTTTTAAGCTTTTAAATGAGACCAAGAACATTAAATTATGTTAATACCCATTGAAAATTTTAACTGAAGTCTAAGGGAAACTTAACAGAAATATTTTTAGAAAGTTTTCGATATAAAAAGATTCCTTTTCTGACTCAACCCTAATTCAAAATAAAGAAATCACTATAAAAAGAGACGACAATCAGACAAAAGTCTCAGTAACTAAAGGTTTAGTTACTTAATATATCAAAAACTACTGTCAATTCAAAAAAATAAAACTTCAAAATTAGATTAAAAAATGAGAAAAAAAATATTTTTGACTCATTTATTACTAATGATTAGTATCTTTGGTTTAATAATTAGTAAAACAGACACTCAATTAACAATTCTACTCATCTCTTCTTTTTTGAGGACAAAAATATTGAATCCATTTGTTTTTATGATTATTTTTCTCAAAGCCTTGAGTCTGAACTCTGAAAGTTTAATATTAAAGTTTACGTAATTTTGTTGTCATTTTGTGGTTCGAAATTATATTTATTTCAATAGATATTATCACAAATTTTCGCTTTAATTTAAACTCTTTTTTATGGTTTCAAATGATTTCTTAAACGATACGATTCTTGATTTATTCATTACTTGGAATTCCAATACATGTGTTGTGAAGGACAAACATTTTGTTAATAATAATAAAAAGTTGGGTAACCCTTAAAATTTGAGTCTCCCGTAATAAACGTTAAAATGTTTAAAATGTTAAAAAAAGAGGGAAATTCCTCAAAAGATAAGTTCGTTAATACCTCTGTTTAGTTCTAAAGGTTTTTAAGGTTGATTTCTAGTGCCCCAAATGGGAGCCCTTCCATAGCTTACATTAGATTAATTTCGAGAGCAATGGTTTAATGGGTAAAAGGAATAAAAAAATTAACCACAAGAGAAGAGGAGCTTCCGCTCTATAAAAAAAAGAGTTTGTTAATTTAACATGGTACAATGTTATTGTAGTCAAGACGTAAATCGAAAGCATTTATTGTGAGCGAGTCATAAATTTTTTTAAATAAAGAAATAAAAAAGCATTATTTAGTTGACCATGGTCTATTTAATTAACAGATATTATCACTTCTTTACGTTATAATGGCTTTAATTAGCGTTTTATCATTTATAAAGAAATGGTCTCTTATTTACTCAATATTTTGAAATAATTATCACTTATTT